>JAOWBH010140347.1:0-13553 GCA_028566215.1 Silene coronaria | reverse complement strand
CCACTGAAACTGACCTTGCATTTTCCAAAGAATGACATTTTAGCATCATTCATAATCACAGTATTAATTCCTCTATCAGTTTTTTTCCCTTTCTCATGTGACTGTTAGAGTTCCGTATTTAGACCATAAGTTTACCCTTCCCTATATAAATCAGCAAAAGCCACGCCCTAAATTTTTAATCTCCAAAGCAATATCCATACAATTACAACAAACCCCCTCCAACCCCTAACAAAAGTTTACAAAATGGCTTTTAGCAATTGCAGCGGTATCATATTTCAAAGGCATAGCGGCAAAGAAGATTTCTTACGTGACTATATAACTTGGAAGAGAAAACAATTCAAATCTGACAAGCTTTTTATTACTGTGTCAGTCGGAAAAAGAGTCCCATCAGGGGACAAGTATCATCACCCATTCCTACAACTTGATCATTTGGTCCTTTTGGTTATCAACAGGCTCGAAAGAGGTGATAAGCAAAGTATGTCCGAAGTCTGTAGGGCCTGGACATCATGGTTCATCGTGGGGACTGCAACATGTAAGGCTGTTCTCGATTATCGGCGGCAATTGAGGAGGAAAAATATAGGGGGAACGATACTCGTTACTAGAGGTGATAGAATGGTCGCGAAGTATTGTATGTGTATGGATTATCCCACTCATATGGAAAGAGTTTGGTATCACACACAATAAGAATACACGGCCGAATATGACACCGATGAAGCAGACGATAATGTTTATTATGGATATGATGATAAGTCGGGCAGTGACGGTTACTAAGACTCGGACTCCAAGCAAATAACCTTCACCAGTTTTTGTCCCTCCTCCTCTGCTGTCTTGATCAGTTTCGGTTTTCTCCCCCCTTCCAATATATACGTCCTTTTCAAAAAAAAAAAATTGCCACTTATGACAACGGTTAACCTGACAGCTTTTTCGCAGTTCACTTGAATATTGGTGCTTAATTTTATTCGGTTACAATTTCAGCTTTGCTTAGCACTTTCAGTTCTTCGGTTTGGTTATTAATTTCTATTTGATTACAATAACTCTTTTATCTAATGTTATGGCTTGGTGCATAATGAGAGCAAGATCTCTTGTTACGGAATAACTACGAATCATCGAACTTTGGTATACACATATACATATATCATAAAGTTTAATGTAGCCATATACATGTTTCCTAATCAAAACATATAACATAATACATGTTTCCTAATAAATCCCTAATTAAAACATGTTGATCATAGACTTAAACTATTAGGTAAGGGAATACCTTTATAACATGCTTGTTGTCAACGATGACGTTATTTCATCATATACGAATACGTGTCCAACCGCACTCATTACAACTCAGCCGTCCTAACCTATCTTGGGGTTCCGTGCGCAACGCACATGGGGCAACCAACTAGTTATAATAAACACATATAAAACCAACTAACCTAAATCCTCCCCCGTAAAAAAAATAAATAAATAAAATAAATAAAATAAAAATAAACCCTCAACCCCTTGAAAACAAAGGAAAAGAGAGAAAGAAAGATAGCGACGACATCGATCTAGCACCTCCACGACGGCCTCAACAAAAGCTTAACCGTCTTATTTTCGTCATCATCATCCTCTAGCTAAGCGGGTAAGGATACGTTTCTTGTATTATAATAAAAAGAGAGAAGGTCGTCTTTAATACTGTAACTTGTTGTCGAGTTTGAGTAGGTTATTGGTGGGTCGATGGGTCGTTATTAGGGGCGGATTTTAGGACGTTTAGATGGTGATTTATAGGTGTTTAAGGGCCATAACCATGGCTGGACAGAAGCAGTATAGCTGCTCGATTTCGGGACAATCTTTAGTAAAATTTGACATTTTTGTACACCTTTGTTATAGCTCCGTTGTTTCTGAAACTTCGGGTACTTATTAATATAATTGTAAAGCTTGGAACATTGGTTTTCGTTTGTTGGGATATTGAGTTTCTTGTCGACTGGTGTTCAGTCGTGTATGGCAGTGGTTCAAGGTGCGGTTGGGTCGAGTTGTAGTCAGGGGCGGAGCCAGGAATGAGATGTATATAGGGCTAACTAGATTGATACACTTATAAACTTTATCGGTAAAACAATTTCAACCCACGACATTCCTTTCATAGGAGACGGATATATTTTATTTCAGTTAATCATGTATTATCAAGGAGAAATTTTTTTTAGCATAATAAGACAAACATATAAAGATAAACAAATTAAACGATTTATTTCGGTAATATTCGGTCCTTTTTATCCATCAAATATTTTATAATGATAAAAATATAGCAGACTCAATAATAACTTGATTTAAATAGGAAAAATTAGTAGTTTGTGAATAATTGACAATGGGAATTGAATAGAAATAGAAATCAATAGTTTGTGAATAATTGACAATAGGAATTGAATAGAAATAGAAATCAAATTAAAAAAAATGTTAAAAGTGGGAGTCGAACCCTAATTGTGTGGGTGGTTGATAGAAAAACAAACCAACTGTGCCATACTATACTAATGCCAACTAAGTTTAGTTAATTTTATTTATCAATTCATCCCGGGCTATAGCCCAAGAAGCCACCCTCTGGTTCCGCCCCTGAGTGGTTCTAAGTTCTAACAGTAGAAAAAAAAAGTTAGATTCATAAATTATGCCATTTCACTTGGCGGTTTGAATGTACAAAAAACGCCATTGTAGATGGCACTTACAAGGACTTCCACATAACAAGTACAGAGTACAAAGGAATGGAAAAACGAAAAATAGAACCACCACTTTGAGTGGTAGACTGCCGATTATGCTCTTACTGGGCAAGACCATGCCAATCACATGTTTTTTCTGGAACCCGTTTTGCCAAATATACAGGCAAAAAGTACCACTTTGGAAAAAAGAGTCACACATAGTGTTCATTAAATGTTATTGATGAAATTAATGGATTAGGTAAAATGTAACAAATTAGTGAATTTGCTAGAGTAACCAGCTACTGGATTTCACCATACACTAAACTTCAACAAATAACGACTCTAGAAACAGGCTAAACGAAGAAAACCTTAAGAAAAACAGGGCCTGAAGATGAAGCAATTGGTCGATAAGTTCAATGAATGGACCAGTGTAACATACACAAAATTTATGCTGCAGAAAACTTACCACACTGGCCAGCGCGAATTAGAACCTGTCGACTAGAAGGATATCGCTCAAGCGCCCATTTAGCATCACAAAATCTAAAAAGCTCCCACACTGCTAAGCATGATAACAATCCAACGAAAGCAAGTGGCATCTTGTACCTAGCACCCAAGAACAACAATAGTTAGTTTACTTTTGTTATTATGCATAAAGTATCTATTAGAGGCTACAATCCAAAATGATCAACAATTATCTGTTACGCCATCCTAATACTCACCATTAGGTGTTTCTATTAAATAACAAAACCTAACTAACGAAATTGTGACAAGTAACCTCAAATATAGCAACCAACTACATGAACTTAATGACAGACCAAAGAGAGAGACACAAGCCGTGCTAGGGCTGAATGGGCGTGTCACAAACATTGATTTCATCAACACAGCATCATAAACCCTAAACACGATTGACAAGATTAAACACTAAACACACAATCAGGATGAACCGAATTTCAGCAAAAATAGAGAGTGGCTCGATTGACAAAATGTAAAACTAGAAAAAGGGCAATCATCAAAAGATGAAAACACATACAAAGAGCAAAGAATGTCACACTAGCAACCAGGGGGAGCTACATAGTAGCAAAGGGTATCACTTGCTACCCCAGTCCCAACAAAAAAAAGTTAAGATTATCGACTTCTACTACCCGAAAATATCTAAACATGAAGACTTGGCAAAGATATTAAACTACACGAAGAAAGTTTGCTACCCAAAATTTCACTTCTAGCACCGCCTATCGAAATTAAACCGAAATTCAGCAATAATAAGAGCTGCCCAGATGACATTAAGTAAAACTATGAAAAGGGTAAGATTCAAAAGTTACAGAAAACATACAAACAGCAACTTAATAAGCAAAAAATGTCAAGCTAACAGCATAATTAAATCACCAAACCATCGAAATTAAGACGAAATTCAGCAAAAACAAGAGTAACCCAATTGAAAAAATGCAAAACTAAATAAAGGGCAATCATCAACAGTTGAAAAACACATACAAAGAGCAACTTAGCAAAATTCAATCAATAAAATATCGAAATTACAACGAAATTCAGCAAAAATAAGAGTAACCTAATTGACAAAATTCAAAACTAAATAAAGGGCAATCATCAAAAGTTGAAAAACACATACAAAGAGCAACTTAGCAGAATTCAATCAACAAAGTATCGAAATTACGACGAAATTCAGCAAAAATAAGAGTAACCCAATTGAAAAAATGCAAAACTAAATAAAGGGTAAGAGTCAAAAGTTGAGAAAACTTACAAAGAACAACAAAAAATCACAAGAGACAAAACAGCATATTGTCTAGCAAATCGCTTAACATTCTCATGAACACGCATTCTAGCTTGAGTAGGAGAAGAAGGAAAAGAATAACTATCAAAACATCCTAAAAACCCAGAATTAGTCCAATTAATTGAATCCATAACACTAAAATTCTCATTATTTGATATAAAATCAGACGAATTAAGCTTAGCAAAAGGGTTAAGAGTGAAAAGAGAGAGAATTGTAGCTAAGGATGAGATTAAGGACATTGTTAGGGTGTATGAAATGGCGGTTATGGTGGTGGTTGTGGTGGTTCGGGTGGTGGAGGTGGTGGTTGGGGCGGTGGTGGAGGTGGTTGGAGTGGTGGTGGAGTGGGTTGAGGGGGTGGAGGCATGGAGGTTGTGGAGTTGGGTTGTTCGGTCGTCGAGGAGTTCGAGATAGCCTGAGTCGCGGAGCCAGGATTCGAAGTTAGGGTCGGAAAGACTTAGGGATAAGGGGTTTGGTTTGAACGACATGTTTTTTTTCTTGTGTTTGTGTAATTGTGTGTGTTCTTGCCTTCTTGGTGTGTTGTTGGTAGGTGGAAATTGGTGGGAATTGGGGATTGTGTGTGGAATCTTGATGTTTGGGGAAGTTGATGTTTGTTGTTAGGGAAGATATATACTACTTCCGTCTCAGTTATTTATTTACGCTTTATATTCATTGTGAGTCGAGATTGCGAAAAAACAATTATTTATTTACGCTTTATATTCATTGTGAGTCGAGATTGCGAAAAAACAATGCAATGTAGTCCATTAAGTCCATATTAGGTGAACTTGGGTTGTTGACTTGATGGGTATGATTGTATGAATTTCTTGTGTGGTAGTAACTGAGAACTAATAGTGATTTCGGAGCGGATTTTGGAGTAAATAAATGAGAGGCAAGGTTTTATCATCTTGATTTTTGAAATTAGATGTGAAATTAGTTCAGAAGTCGAGTAATTTGTGGTGATAGTGATTCAGTAGTTTACGGAATGGTTTACACCCTTATAGTCGTCTTACACATATGAGAAGAGTTCTCAACAAAGTAATCAATTACGAGAACTGTGTTCCATTGTTAGTGGTGAATCAATCGAAATTGGCAAGTGAATTGTGCAAGGATTCTAGACTCACCCCTCCATCTAGATTCAATAGTTTACTCATAATTGGCATAGGAAAAGTAACCATAATCGGTAATTAGATCAACTGTCACCTGCTAATGTAAGCGATTGGAATGAGGTCACTGGATCAGCCTTCACCCTGATACTGTATTACTGTCGCACTAAATTAAGTTCATTTTACGAGTACCATCCAATACTCGTGCCAATGATCCCTTTCTGTCATTCTGTAATCAGTGGAATAATAAGAAACCCCTTCATCTTCGCGCAAAAGAACTACAAAGTATCGTATCTCATGCAACAACGGTCTTTCAAGAGACTAATTGTAGTTTTAGAAGAGAAGAGTACATTTCGTTGAAGATGTTAAAAGACAAATGTCAACTGTATTAACTACTGAACAATATACAATGATGAACCTAGTCATCAGCAGCCGGTTGATCACCTTCATCTTCGTCGGGTTTGTCATCGGGTTCGTCCCCCTCGGCCTTGGCCTTCCTTTCTTGCCACTTTCCCCATGCCCATTTCAAGATGATGAATCCACCAAGAGCGTATACCTGCCAAAACGTCCAACCATTAATTGTGCATGCTACATAACCAGTAGAATTATGATTACCGATCCTGCAACTACAATGCCTACACATGTTGCCATCTAGGTTACTCCGACACTTCACTTTGTTCACGTGTCGGATACAATTGAAGCATCCGACACGATACGACACTTCCAAGCTTCATTTTAGAGCAAAATATTTAAAATTTCTTGGAAAATAACCCTATCTGAAACTCCAACACCGTGTCGTCTCCAACACTTGCAGCGGAATTGGAGCAACCTAGCTGCATGCCTTTTGATTCAGGAGATCATCCTGAGTGAGTAGTTCACCCTACCGGGAAGACTGTGACAGTATGACACTGATAAAATTTAGTAACTAAAGCAATTGTCAGCTACCTTAGGCACTTAGGTTGGTAAAGTTATTGAGTGGTGGTACTCGTTATCTGAGTCTGAAACCCGACAGTATCAACATTGTCAAAGTAGCAGTTTAAGACACGGAGTCACAGGCCTTATTTCTTCGTTTGAAGAAAAGATAGGTACATTATATAAGGCCATTCAACAAATCATAAGCTAATACAGACTTACAGAGTACTTCTTTAACTACCATACCGCTGTCACATGTTCATGGCAACTTACTGCCAGAATTCAAGCACAAGTAACATAATTCACAAGCTTTGAAATCCGTTTATGTTCTTGGCACGAAAACACAGCAAAAGAGATAACAAAAGACTGTTAAGTTAGCTTCCTCGTTACAAGACTAATGGAGCGGGTATTGACTTTTTGCTAGAGTTAGCAACTTCTGCAAATCAACTACCAATTTTCATTTTCATATCCATACCATTCATGACCCTTCCAGTCACATACTCACAAACTCACAGAAAAGTAGAGCAATCTAGCAGATACAGCAAGCAGAAACCCTGAAATGTGCTACTCTTAAGTCGTATGAACATCGTCCCATAGTCTCTATGATATCGCGTGAATCACAAGGTAACGAGAAATCGGGTATGTGCAACCCTGCCCTATAGTAACAATATGAAAAGTGCTTCCAGATGCCCCATAATGAAAGTCTCGTTGAGAATTCACTAGATGATAGCTACTTCACAATATAAGGAATCGTAACCCTCGTAAATTGATGTTTTAAATTTTAATCATCATGGTCCAACATCCACCCAGATACCAATGCTGATGTTCATGAATCACGATATGAACATTACACTTGTACTACAAATCCAGCAACCTACTAACCTTAAACGCTCGTGTATGATACATCGCATACTTAAGTCCTAAAATATTCACAGACGGGATTCCCATAATTCATAATCCAAAATAACAAAGTCCTGATCCATCTACCTAGTACAAACAGCCTTTACTAGTCCAAGATCAAATCACCAAGGTCCAAAACTCCCAATTCCCAAGACAGTCCTCTAATACTTTATGATATTCAGAGCAAAATGAACTACATGCTCAACAAATCATCAAAGAGTGAACTAAATTATGAGGTCCACAATTTTACACTACTAATCACTAAGGTCCCAATTCCCAAGGCCCTTTTCGAATGTATGAGATGGATACAAATCAATCTCTGAACTGTGATTTGTCGTAGACTCATAGTGGTACTGATAGTCAGTAGCAGTAGTGGTAATTGACAAAGTTGGGACTTCCACTAATCACCCTCGACTTCCAAAGTTGGACTTCCACTATTAACATAACTGTGGTCTTACCTCTAATAATCTTATACAAACAGCTAATCTAATGAAATACGAACAATTTAAAGTTCAACTCTTGACCATTACAAAGGTAGCTTTTGACAGTCTAATAGCATAACTACGCCTATAATTTCATATCATAGGATTTATCTCATAAGAGACACCCTATTCACAAAAGTAAACAACCCTATGCTGATAATTTCGTCATTGTGCCGCTACCATATTCTTCTGAAGGTTATACCATTAACCCTCAAGATTAAACAATCATTTATCCTATCATATCACTAGTGATATTCAGTGGCGGAACAAAGAAACTAGGGCTGAAATCAAAACTTTAAGCTAAAATTTCGAAAAAGTTTCAATATTTTTCCTAGTTTACCTTTTATCATCAGTAACCCCGAAAATTTTCGCCCCCTAGTCGCATATCTTGGTTCGGTCACTAATGATATGTTTTTCTCAAAATCATCCAATTAACAGCACATTCACCAAACACAATCAAATACCAACAACACAAACAAGCTCATCACAAACTAAATCCAAAAAGATTGAACCTTTCCGACATTAAAATTATCACAGTAAAGAACCAGTAACACAAACAAGCTCAATAACATGCTAAACCAAAAAACAAAGTATGAATCTTTCCAACACCAAATTTATCCACAAATTCTCATTTGTGACGGTACTGTTTCATCACAAGCTTGTGACCTCTCACAAGCTGCGAGTGGGAGGGCAAGTGGGAGAGGGTTTGTGAGAGGTCGCAAGCTTGTAACGGTCACAAGCGAGGCTTTCTGAAATTGATCACACAATCAAATACCTAACATAAACAATCATCTATACAAATTAAACTAAAAAAAATGAATTTTTCCAACATGTAAACCCTAACATGGTTTTGGGGTCGGCTAACATGAATCATCCGAATCCGTAATCAAAAACCAAATTACACTAACAATCAAATACCCAATAACACAAACAACTCAATTTCCAAAATCAACCTAAAAAAATTGAATCTTTCCAACAAAATTAAATTACCAACAAAAAAACAAAATTAATTAATTTAATTAATCAATCACCTGCCAAAGTATAATAGGATTAGTATCCTGCTGAACCTCTTCACTCTCAAGCTTAATTGGAGGAACATCTTGTTTAATCCAAGGAAAATTAACAACATCTGGGTTTTTATTATCATTAATTACAGAAGTTTCTTCAACAACAACATCATTTTTCAATGATTTATTCTCATTTTCCACCTTCTTTTCTTGCTTTTTAGTGAAGTTTTTGAGTGAATTAAGTAAACATTGAGGAATTTGAGTTAAGAACACAAAAGGGTTGTTTGATGGTGGAGATTCAGGTTGTTTGGGTGTGGATTCTGCCATCTTCTTCTCTCTATGTTTGGCTCTAGAGTCGTGTAAATTGTGTGATGGTGTTGTGTATCTAAGTCGACTAGTACTATGTTTTTTGTCTTGTTTGAGGTGTTTTTTCCTTGGATTTTTTAAGAATTGTATTGTGAATATAGGGTCAATCGAATTGAATTCGGGTCGATTTATTCAGTCATATCCCATGTTATTTGAATCGGATCATTGATAAGCTTAAATAACTCATGCCTACTTAAAAGAGATTCAAAGTAACACTCATGGATATTGGTCTTAGGAAGTTAGCATGGGTGGCTTCCTCGGAAGGTTTCGGGATGCACATGAGTAGAGATAAAATGTAATGATATTTATATGTGGGCCAAGCAGGGGCGTCTTAAACTAAATGGAGGCCCGGTGCAAAACCAACAAATGAGACCCTAAATGTGAATGTACAAGTCTACTATACATCGAAGTTTATATTGAATTTTATTAATAAAGCTTGTAAATTCGGTGGTCAAAATGTTGATGACTATATTTGTCTCTTTAGAATTAGTATCGTGAGATATGTTTTTGAGTTTTGAATAGTTTTTGTGCTTTTAATTTGGTCAATAATATTGAGTAGGATGATAAACATTATGTTGGAGTTATGAGCATATATTGTGGATTATTATGTTTAATTGTCATTTTAATTATTTTGTCGTTGCATTTGTAATGTTACTTCTATTCATTTGGAGTTTTTTTTTTTTTTTGTCAGAAAGAAAAGATTATCACATTTACGCTATAGCTTTTGCTATAGCATGTGCAATCCAATTAAGGTTCCTTGGACAGTGAGAAAGAGTTGGTTGCCATATTTATTCTATTAAGTTAATAATGTATTCAAGTTTGTTCATACGTTGACTTTTGTAACAAGTATGCTACCATGTTTCTTGAGCTCGATTATTTTCTTAATATATATATGTGGTTTTATGATAGTTATTTTTGTTGTCATCATTATCAATGCATTTTAGTAAATGCTTGAAAGAATAACAGATTCAATGTTAATATTTGATTTTATCATCATCATTATTATTTTGGCTACACTTGGATATGTGTGTAGAGAAAAAATTGTTTTAATGAGGCTATCATATTTACCAGTTGAAAATGTGGTGAAAGTATAGCATCCAAATATATATGTATATGGTTGTTTACTATGGACATGTTTGGTAAACAACATATTGAGCGAAATCAATAGATCCCGGCCTAATTAGTAGTTTGACCAAGCAATCTACTATTTTCATGTATTTGGTAAACGGCGTATTCTGATAGCATATTGGTCGGAATCTACTATTTTTGAATATGCTGCTAATAGCAGCATATTGCATTAGCATATTTAATTTATTCATGAAACTATTCGTATTATCCTAAAATCTACTAATTACCAAACACCCTTTTTTTATTCTGCTAATTTGTTTTATAGTCAAACCTACTAATAAAATCCGTTAACCGTATTCTGCTAACGTTATCCGCTATCATGAATCTGCTTCTACTATTTACCAAACAGAACCTATATATATTTCGCTAATTGTATTTTTCCTTCTTTACTTCAAAGGTTTATTGAAGCGAATTGGATCTTAATCTTGATGAGATCAAAGGCTCCATATGGCTATTTATATTTATATTGTGGAGGTGCAGTTTCGTGGAGATATGCAATGCGGACAATTATTATATTATCTTGGATACTGCGAGCATGGAAGTGAAATTGTCAAAGAGTTATTACGACGTTTTTCATGAGCCAATATTATTCGAGTCTATGCATTGAAATGCTTATATTGTTCGAGCCTTCTATACTTCCTATTTTGCTATTATGCGCCGCCTATACTTCCTATTTCGTTATTATGCGCTAAAAGGTTTTTAGCTAAAAGCTAAAAATGAAAAGTTTGATGAGAAAGTGAGATATTTGATATTTGAGACACGTGATTCCCATCATGTTGGTGTTATTTATTCGAATATTCAGAAAGTGATATCACGGATCCGTTTATGAAAAACGCTGGCCATCAAGTACGTACTTGATTTATTATGAGAATTATATCGTCGAGGATAATGAGACTTATTGCCCATACGATAGCCATCACAGTGGAAACTCGTCTTTAAAGATTGGAGATCCCATGAAAGAAGTTCAACGGGTAATAACGAAGTTGTGGGTGGGCTAATTAAGGAGAGCATCATTTGTTTGGCGGATATTTTATTTTGGTCCGCGTCTCATTCCTATGGTGAAGCGTGATATTATGTTTCATGATGTGCTCTCATTGATATTGTTTTAGTTGTGACGGTTTGAGGTCGAGCTTTGTCTCTTAATGAATCCGAAGGCATAATTTTTTGCGGGGTGGATGTCACACCCACCATTAGAGCATTCACCTAGTGAGCGTTTGTAGTATGGTCGCTATTATGGGACGTGGGCAACTCCCTAGATACATTCATGATACAAGATACATGTGCATGACCATTAACGCGCACCACTGATACAACCTGATTGATTGCCCGTGCCGTGTGTGTAGTGAGTCCAAACTTGATTTAAGGGACCTAGTTCAAAGTATTTATACTACTATGGTTCTTTCAAGTGCAAGCTCACTTACACTAAGTGTTGGTTCAAACCCGAAAGGTACCTACACCTATTACGCGGTATTATATGCTCACAATTATTATTTTTATAAAATATATTTTTAATTTATTTTTTGATTACTAAATCTTGCTTTTTTTTTTAAGGTGTTTTTTTTTTTCTAATTCTTAAATCATGCGGGATTGTAGGAAAATATTGTGATTTAAGAATTTAAAGTGGTTTAATTGATCATTTATGTGCCTTTATTTTGATGAGTTATAAGAAATATTTTATAATGGTTAATACCACTTACTTATATGGATTAAAAGATATTAACTCCATAATTAGCGTGCTTTTAAATGATAGCATTATGTTGCTTGTGGAAGTAGGGATGACAATTATGTTTCAAACCGAACCGAACCCGAACCGAACTGAAGGAAAAAATCCGATCGAAACCCACCTTTTATAAATCCATCCCCGATGCCCATCAACGACTGTTGGGTAGCCATACACAAAACCAATAAATCCATCCCCGATCCACTATTTAAAAACCCATATCCAAATCCACTATTGGAAAACCCGACCCAAATCCAAATCCAAATCTGATCCATTCGTACCCAAACCCGATCCAAATGGATATTTTTGAATAATGGAGGCTTAATTAAACTAAAATCTCAATTTTGTTATATAAGATTAATTTTTTATATAGTCAAATTGGATTTTGGATTGAGTTTTGTATTATATGGTGGATCGGGTATGGATTTAAAATTTTTGATATGAATCGGGTATGAATATAAAAATTTTGGATATGGATCGGGTATGGATATGGATATGTGATCCAATAAGCAAGTGGATCGGAATTGGATTTTGGAAAACCCAATCCAACCCGACCCGTTGCCATCCCTATGTGGAAGGTTGTATGAAACGGTCAATTTGTGATTACACCACCAATAATTAAGGGTGGTTAATGTTGTCCTTTATGTTTAAGATAAATAGTACACTTGTGTGTGTATATATATAGACTTTTATTGGATGCTGCTATGTAACATATTTCGGTTGAAGCTCATATCAATAATAGTCTTATAACCATTTTGTCACTTATCCTTTGTAAAGTGTTTATGTGTTAATAAAGTTATTTTTATATATGAATTATTATTGAGCATTGAGTGATCATCGATTCGGGGATCATCTTGCTGCTACCGAATGAGCCTGACGGGTTGTCGTATCTTGGGAGAGGAACGCACTATTTGGTAACCAGTGTAATTGAGGCGTTATCTCTCTTTGGAAAGCGCCTAGCGCGTTTCGACCCAGGCTACTTCTTTCTCCTCTACTCTCTTTTATGTTATTGTTATTTAATTTATCATTTGTATTATTATATTTATGTTGTAATATTATTTACGGTAATCTATTGCTCCACTTTTTCCAACAACACTCTCTCTCAAATAACTTCCCAAGATTGATGCCAAAGGTGGCGTGGGCGTCGCGTGGGCGTCGCCGCCACTACCGAAGAATGCTTTGGGCACGATGCTCCGATTTTCTGCCGTCACTGCGACCGACGAGTGTTGTTGCTACGCCCCTTTTGGAAGAATTTACCCATGTAACTATCTTATCTTCCTAAATACAGAATAATTTAAAGCCATCAGGTTAAGTCACGTCATCAAGCCCATTTTTTTTTTTAAAAACCTGTGAATGTGGGACCCGTCTGTACTCAGGTGAATTTAATTTCTACAGAGGTTACGTAATTATGTTAATTCATAAATTCATAAATATACGTTCGTTGTTGATCGAGTTAATCGACTCATTTAATTTAATCGAACAATAGATAATCACAGAT
>JAOWBH010140336.1:0-13556 GCA_028566215.1 Silene coronaria | reverse complement strand
ATACACCTCCGCCAGTGAACATATGAATTTCTTCGTACATCCTAATTTTATAACTAATCACACAATTTCAGCTCAATGGACACTTTGGACGTGTCCATGAGTCATTCCTTGTAAAATCAAGGCTGCCCCGGTTCATTTCTCACCTTTTGCCTTTCAAGAAAAAATGTTGCAAGAGTGCAAAACCTCTTGAACAACCAAAGAAAAGCACTTATATGGAGATGGATGCAGCAATCATGATTCATTCAAGCTGAAGGCATCAAAAGAAATCAGTGGGACAAGAGACATGTACAAAACATAAACAACCCCTTGGTTTCATATTATACAAATCACTTGTTTAATGTCCACAAGAATGAGAAAGCCCAAACAAAGAATGATTAATACTCTTCTGAAGAGAAATCGGGTGAGATCAGGTAATAACCGCATCATTGAACCTAAAAACATGCCATTGACATGGTTTGGCATCCTGTACATATGATTAGTACTCCCTCCAATCCAATTGATTGGTAACATGCCGTTTTGCACAAATTTTTAGGCAAACTAGTAAACAAGGGTAAACCTCTCATACTGCCCTTATGTTTAGATGGTGAACTAAAATTAACCAAATGGCATTTTGTGTAAATATTGGGCTTTTGTAAAAAGGAATGTCACTATTGGATTAAATTGTATTAAAAATAAAAATATTACCATAGGAATGGATTGGATTGTAAGTAAAAAAATTAATACCAATCAAGAATGGTTTTTCAGCTTTAATGCCCTTTAATCCAAAAAAACTGATCAGCTTCACCTTAATGAGTTCTACAGGCAGTGATAGTTAGAAATTGCGAAGGTACTACCGATGTCAAAAAAAGTGGCTAATGTATGTTAAGCACCCGTTGTAGAAATGACAGGAGAAAAAATCTAAGCTATCTGTAACTATGGAACGCACCAGCCAGTTTGAACAGGAAGCAACAAAAATAATAGAGATTCCTTAAAGTTCTTAAACCCATTGTTTAGGACCCTGGAGCATCTATGATTTCGACATAACAAGGCAAAACTACTACATAGACAATGACAGAACCATCATTAGTACATAATTACCTAACTTCTGATAGAGAAACGCTTCATCTCTAGTTGCAGAAAATGTTCTCTCATTACTCATACTCTTCCGCAGCCTAACTTGTGGAGTATTGGTGCTTCCTAGCCCCAGTCCAACAGAAAGAAAAAAGTCTGCAGTAGAAAATGATATTGTCAATGGTATCTGTACATCGAATAGTGTATATATCATATTTCATCGTGTAATGGAAAGGTCAGATTATTTATGTAGCATGTGAGACAGAGGGCCAATTTGGTGATGATATTATAATTACCAGTGCAACATCAATTTCAGCTTCCCATGCTTCTTTATCAAGAAGGTGTTTGGCATAGAAAAGATTAAAAATGTACTGCTTCCTACAGCTTTTATTGGCCTCATTTGACTTTTGACTTTTGTTATGTCAAGTTGTTCAACCTGGACCAATGTGGCAGAGGAGATAACCAACTCTTACAGATTTTAAGCAATGGGGTGTGTTGGAAGTAGTACTCCCAAAAGTTGCGGCATTATCTTTTATGCACATAGTGGATAAGCTAGTAATTTAGGAGTAAGTGGTTGCACACTACGTGCGATTTATTTCATAATTTAGTGGCTTGTCTTTCAGTGTCGTGCTTATATAAAGGTCTTTATTGTATCGAGTTTGACTGAGTAGATTACAAGAAGCAACACTTCTGCATATGTTTCTTATTTTCCTGCCTACTTAAAAACAACAAGCTTGAAGGTAATGTTAACTTTATGGTAATGTTATACACTCACTGAAACATTACATATCAACAGACGAAGATAGCAGCATTATAAGAGATTGATTAGAAACCTGCTGAGGACTGAGAAAATAATGCACAGAGGAAGCCTCCCTTCTGAAGAAGATCCTGACATGTCTTAATTTCAAAGACATCCCTTAAAACATGCTCAGTAACCTTACCAATGCCCCCAATCTGTTGACAGAACAGCAGAACATCGGTAAATCAGTATCTACTTCCAATTCATTTATCTCACACAACAAAATCAGATGACTTACAAGAAAATACCTTTCGTATTGGAAGGGAGGATATGAATGTCATAACAGCCATTCTATCATTTGGCAAAATGAACTGTCCATTTGGCTTGTTTATATCCGAACAGACCTGTGAAATTGTGAAAATATATAACATTACCATAAAGTTAATTTAGGAAGTATATCAAAGTAGCAGAACCTATGAACAACTCGTCCATTCACAATTCTTCCCCTTTTGAGGGCAGATGGAAGACTGCAATACTAATGAAGATACATACGGAGTATAATTAGATGCTCAACAACAACTTTCTGAGTTTCTGATATAGTTCAAGCCTAAAGTTAAGCACAAAGCTATAATTTTACAGAAGAGTGAAATAAATGTAGTTTACTATATGTAATTGACTCTATATGGACTCAAATAGACAAACATTGCAATAAAATAAAGGCCAACAACTTAAGTTAATCTACTTTTTCTATATGAGCCAAAACCTGGTGAGTGGAAGATCACGCAAAAACCTAAAATACTATTGTAGTTGTTCACTTCGTCTTTAAACTTGGAATTACAGGAATTAACATTGCTAAGAAAGTCAACAGAAGCACCTTAGCAAGTAATCGATTTGGACCCACACCAGCACTACATGTAAGTCCTGTTTCTTCAAAAACACATCTTCTAAGCTCTTCAGCAACCTTAGCAATAAAGAGTAAGAAGAATGTAAATTTCTTTTTCTTTTTCTTTTTTTGCACACAGTAATCAGCTTTTACACAAAGGAGAGAAAAATATTGAGAAAAGGAAACCAGGAACTTAATATCTAGGGATATACCTCGTCACTGCTCAACTCTCTTTCACGGCAAACCTTGGTTATATCAAGGTATGCTTCATCTAAGCTGGCAGCAATGAAGTTCTGGTCAAATTTCTGATAAACTGGAGATACCAAAGCAAACTGGATTAATAAGTGAAGAAGTCCGTAAGACATCAGAGAGAAGCCACATCTTAAATACCTCTAACCTTTTTTAGTTAAAGAACTATAATAAGTATACTTCTTAAAATCCACAGGCACAAAGATTAGCTCTGGGCACAATTTACGTGCGATAAAGCCAGGCATTGCAGCGCGAACACCAAATTTCCGTGCCTAGAAGCGAACAAAATCTTCATATGAGAATGTCAATAGCCTGGTGGACAATAGTCATTACATGGATGTTTATGAAGGAATCCTATACATCAATTAATCAGTTTCAGAATACACAATATGCTTATAAACTTAATTCTGATAAAAAAAATTCCAGAATCCTCCACCTCGTAATTAGCAGTAGATATCATAGACACGCTGCCAACAGCCATCGGCTTGCCCTTCAGCGAAGGGTTGCTTAATGTTTCAACAGCCGCATAAAAGGCATCCATGTCTACATGAAGCCAAGTTCTTGTCAAATCACGTGTGGTTTCTAATTCTGTGATTCTTCTCTCAGCAAACTGGCCATTTTAAAAGCAGTACATAAGATTGGTGATCATGAAATGATGCCACACATGTGTTACGTACAGAAGTACAATGTTTATGACTAGGTTCCCAAAATTAGAAGGAATAGATGCACGTAAAAACAAAAAACAGCTATCGATGTTATATAAGAACCTTTTGATGTTGAGCTAGTTCGGCAGTCGTAAGCTTTGCACACCTTGCACGCATGTGCTCAATTTTCTGCCTCATCAACGCCTCCTTACGTTCCTCATTTTCGAAATACTTTGAGCCTTTGCTCATTTCATATACTATTCTTTGCACTTTTTCCTTGTCAACCCCATCCATACCTGAATTTACAAACATTAATCAACATGGTTTTCTGATCAACTGCACAAAAAGACTTTTCCAACAGAATAAGCAGAGACACAACGAGAAAATCACACGCTACTGGACGAAATTCACAACAAAGTAACACCCTAATGGAAGTATTATTAAATTCTTATTTGTACATTGATTTCGGTCATTCCCGATTGATGGACTTTAGAATAGATCAAATCTCTCTAAATTTGCGAATAGTGATTATGTACTTATTTGGGAAAAGTAAAAGGCTACCCAATTCCCATTACGTCGACCACTTTACCCAACCTAGGAACGGACCTTTACATATGCACTCTGAAAATTATAAATGTCTCCAATCACAGCTTCAATGGGATGATATCAAGATTCAAAAAAAGACATCCGGGTTCATTTGCATTGGCACATGTAAAGTATAAACTCATATCAAACCAGCATATAAAGGGACTGATCAGTGATCACTGGCAACACTGAATTAGTGAATCATAAGCTCAATTACAACAAATTAATTCAAATTTCAAAATATCCAAAGACACATGGAAAAATGGAAAATATATGTGTGACAAATAATCGGCAAACTATGCCTATCAAAGTAACCCCAAGAAGGTTCCAAGACTTCCAACAATCATGTTCACTTCAGTTAAAAACATTCTCAATCAGCACGAAAGAGTCAACATAGATGGACACTACCAGCACCAACAACGTCTACTTTCCAGGATCACAAATTCTTGTTTCAGACGAGCATTTTCGTCTTTTCAAAACGACGGGATTTTGTGACCATTTTATGGTACTACAATGGTCCAACTTGTTTTACTGCTTATGATAACTTGTTTTCTAAAAGTGGTCACATTTGGCTCTAAAATGGTATCAAAATCCCATCTTTTTAGAAAAGACCATAATGGCCCGTCTTAAGGGAGACCAACTCCAACTTTTCGAGGATACTTTTTGGAAGAGAGCGAGCGTAAATTAATAAACAGATCAAAACAACCTTAGTAGATTCAATTGTGTCTAGAAGGCCAAGGTACCAATGTCAATACCAGGATTCTCAATTAGGGAATACTCAATTAATCGGGCATAGTCAAAAAACATCGGTTGGCCAGCCACAAACCCAAAACCCGCTAGCAAATGAAAAAACTAAACTGCAAATTTAAGGTTTTCTTAGGCGATGCAAATATTATCGAGGAAACAATAGTCCAAACTACGAGACATAGCCGCGAAAAACGAGAAACATAACTTAAATGTTTGTACTTTCAACTTCAACAAGTCAACAACTGCAATAGGGTGCCAGTAAAAAATCAAAGAAACCCAAGAAAAGGGTAAACTAACTTTGGTATAAGCAATCAAAAACACAAATTTTCTAATAAAGCGGCCTCATTTATTAATAACTTATGCACCCCATTTATTAATATCGTGTTATAGAGTATACAACGGCCTTACACGAGTCGGCACCAATTGAGAAATTTGACGGGTTTGCATAAAATGAAGAGATGAATAATGAAAGTACCAGCTTTGGCGTTGGTGTAGACAGTGTGATAAGACTGCCATGGTTTTGAAATTGGAGCGTCGGTTGAAGTTGAAGACTCGTTCTTTTCGGTGTTCTCTTCCATGTTTTTCTTCACGGGGATTGTTGGAGGGTATTATAACGGGGGTAAAATAACGGGACAATATTTGGAGATTTGGCTTCCCATGTACTCTACCCGACTAGTATATAAGACGATAATTAAGAGACTCAAAAGATTTTGGGTTGATAACTAAGTTTCAAGGATGACTCTTATTTATAATCATAGAATCACCCCACCTTATAATAATCTTCTGACGTGGAACAATTATACGTAGTATATTCACCACAACCTACTTTAATTTTCAATGTGGGACAAATATCATACTAAGAAGATACCATCTTTTTCGCACCTAATTTGACATCCAACTCGATTTAATAATGAGTAAATATAATACTATCTATTAATATTCGTGCATTTTTTTTCCTATTTTGTATTATAACTAAAAATGTGCAAATGATATGAATTCTATACTCTAATGATGACAGCATTTTTTTTTACCACGAATTGAATTATATAATTTTCTTACGATATTTTTTAAAAATGAAATGTAAAAAATTAAAAAAAATTATAAACATTACTTGAATATAACATAATAAATATGTATTATAATAATAGTTTAAAATTCTCCACTTTATTTTTTTATATCATATTGTGGAGATAATGAAACAAACTCTTATAAGAGCTCTTTAAGACAATACTTAGGAGATTCAAAAGATTTTGGGCTGATACCTAAGTTTGAAAGATGACCCCTATTTATAATTATAAGATCGCCTCACCTTAGGGTAGTCTTACAATGTGTGACAATTCTAATATTTATACGTAGTATATTCACTACACCTACATTTTTTTCCCAATGTGGGACAAATAACATACTAAAAAGTACACCATATTTTTCGCACCTAATTCGACATCCAACCCAATTTAATAATGAGCAAATACTATATTATCTATTGATATTTGTATGGTTCTTTTTTTCTATTCTTTATCATAATTAAAATATGTGCAAATGTTATGAGTTTTGTACTCTAATGACGTTAACATTTTTATTACCAAAAATCTAATTATATAATTTTCATAATTTTTTAACTATACTTTTAAATCAAATGAAGTGTAAAAGTTTTTATATAAAAATTATAAATATCACTTGAATATAATATTGAAAATATATATTTATACAAATCTTTCACATTTTACTTGACAAAAAAGTATCCTAAAAAAATTATGGTTTTATATAATTAGATTCGTGGTAAAAAAAATGCTATCATCACTAGAGTATAGAATTCATATCATTTGCACATTTTTAGTTATGACAAAAAATAGGAAAAAAAAATGTACGAATATTAATAGATAGTATTGTATTTGCTCATTATTAAATCAGGTTGATTGTCGAATTAGGTGCGAAAAAGATAGTTTATATCTTATTATGTTATTTGTCTAACTTTGAAAAATAATATAGGTGTGGTAAATATATTACGTATAAATAATAAAATTGTCCCATATCAGAAGATTTAACATAAGGTGAGGTGATCCTATGATTATAAATAAGAGTCATCCTTGGAACTTATTTATCAACCCAAAATCTTTTGAGTCTCTTAATTATCATCTTAGAGAGCTCTTATAAGAGTTTGTATTATCATCTCCATAATAGTAAAATTTATTTATTATTTATTTTTTCTCACATAATCAATAAACTGTTGGTAACGGCACACCTCAGTTACAACAATAACCTACAAATAATAATCACGTACAAATAATCATCATGTAAATATTTATAAAGGCGATTCATATTAGTTATCTTAGCAAACGATACTATTATATGGTGCTAAACAATCAAATGTTATATAAAAATATATTAGTTATTAATAAGTCATAAATAACGATGTTAGCAATCTTACCAAATAATCGAAAGTATAATAATTTTATTTAAGACAAAATCACAATATAAAATAAAATGATGCTAAGCATACTATGTCATAAAAAAGGGTAAATTAATAACTTATACCTAAAGTGCTGTTTTCTCCCAAACTCCATACCAAATCTCAAAACAATACTTAAAAGGACTATTTTGCCCTTACTAATTAGTCCACCCACCATTTCTGCACCACCTTGACCCATTAACACCCACATCCACCATAGACAACACCACGACATCCCTTCTTCCCTATCGGCACTGCCACCAGCGCCATCGACAACGCCCCATCACTGTCCTCCTGCTAGAGAGCCCCTCTAGGTCCACCCTCATCCCGTCGAGGAACACCCTGTCCCTACAAATCGAACCCGGCCTAACCCCTATTCACCCAAACAATCTTCTTCTTCTTCTCCTCCTAATTCTAAAAGAAGTTTGGACTCTTGTTAGGAATCTAGAAAAATGGTAAACTAAATTAACCTACAACATAGTCCATAAAAGCCAAATTCGGAATTTAGAATGACACTATATTGTCCAGAAGTTTAGTAGCACTAAATTGTCCAGAAGTGGACTTGAGACATACAACGCAAGCAGTGATGAACAAAAGAAAAATAATGTAGTAATTAATGGAAGAAGTCTTTGAAAGATTCCTCATAGCCGAGCCAATCCCACTGTAGACAAGTGCCTTATTATCTATCCTTCTTGTCCTTCTTATCGTTTTTGTCATTATTGAATAAGGGTTAGGGTTTGATTTGTGGAGACAGGATGTTCTACAGGATGAGGGTGGAGCTAGACAGGGTCGCCGGGCAGTGATGGGGTGCCGCCGTGGGGCTGGTGGCGGTGCCGGCGGAGATGGAGGAGTGTCATGGTATTGTGTATGGTGGATGTGGAAGTTAATGGGTCAAGGTGCTGGAGAAATGATAGTGGACTAATTAGAAAGGGCAAAATAGTCCTTCTAAGTATTTTTTTTGAGATTTGGTATTAAGTTTGGGAGAAAATAAGATTTGAGATATAAGTTTTTAACAAAAGTTATCTTAGGTATAAGTTTTGAAAAACAGAATTATTCTAGGTATAAGTTATCAATTTACCCCATAAATAATGATAATCTCCACTAAATTAGAAAATTTATAAACTGTATAATAAAATAAGGTGTTTTTTTAATTACAATTATATATCTAAGTTACTTACCCCATTGCAACGCACAGACTTTCAAACTAGTTTGGTTATAAAATGGAAAATGGATCATTATTAAATACTTAAATGGGTTGGGTTAGGGACTTAAGGTTAAGTATTGACCCATTTTGTAATTAGGTTGGGTTAAGGCTGAACAGATAATAAAGATTAAATTTAACACAAACACGACCCGACCTGTTTTGGAGGTCTACATGGTATTGTTAAACCCTAAAATCTTGTTAAACCCTACCAATGGCAGCCAAAAACAGAGGAAAGAAGAGGGGGCAGAGGACTAAGAAGAGGGGAGGCAGTAAACAAAGAGAGGACAGGCTGAGCTCTCTTCCCGATGACATTCTTATTGAAATAATCTCCCGTCTTCCTCTCCCTCAAGCCATCGTCACCTGGTCATTGTCCCATCAATGGCACGACCTTTGGACTAACCGTACTACTATTCAGTTAACCAACCGTAAATTCAAGTGCTTGCTTGAATTCTTTGCCGCTTTTGATGATATCATGACCTACATTACCTCACCCGTCATCCATAGTTTTAGTTTCGAGCTAGTTGATATGGATAATAACTAGGGGCGAGTCCAAGAATTTATTTATGGTGTAACAAAATCGTTAAGTTAACTTTCTCACGTTCAGTTGTTTCTTAGTACAATTTTTTTGACTTCCTTCAAATATCAATCATATAGGAGTATGCAGAAAATACTTCACCGAATATTAATCTTCTACTTTTAACTACAAAATAGACACAATTGAAATATTTCAAACACCGTGCATAAACTGACATTTTGGTAATAAACGCGTCATGGTTAATTATCTATATCTATATAATAACATAAAAAGGTAAGTTGAGTAGCTACTTACACGACACATAAGCAAACACTAGACAGTTTTATCATGCCATGTGGCAAGTTCAATTAATGAACAATCTATAACTTTGGATTCCCTCGTAGCATAATTGTCATCCAAATAATCTCCCTCCATCTGCCTTTTCATTTCCCTTCATTACTTTTCAATTTCCATTACATTTATCTTTCTTTAATACATATTAAAATCAAACAAAAACAATCGTAAAGAAATCAAAAGCTAGACATTCAATTAGTTAAAGAAGCATCTTAATCATCTATTAGATCCAACCCTTCTCCTTCTTCTGGACATTAAATGGCACAGTCATTTCTGTCTAACACTTCCACTTCCTTTACAATTTGTATAAATATCTACCTTTTGGTTGTAAGAAATCATGGAAAACAAGTCCACACACATAATACGAATCTTTGCTTCTGGAATTCGTCAGGAGGTGATTTCCAGCTACCATGTTCGTCCATCAATATTGTATAGGGTTATTGATAATCTCTGCTCTAAAAAATGTCGGTTTCGGTGGTGATTTTAGCGCATGTTGTCCATTGATATTGTAGTTGTATTGATAATGAATTTACTAACAGTTAGTTGAAGCTTTTGGTCATTCACTTAAAAGTTCGGTCGTAATTGACATTTCTTCGATATTGCCCGTGCAGCAAAATCTCATTGTAATATACTCCGTATGATAGAATATTGTCCATGCAGCAAAATTTCATTGGCGTTTCTTCGATATTGTCCATGCAGCAAAAGGTCGATCGTAATTGACGTTTCTTCGATCGCAACATTTTCATGTACTCAATTCTTCAATTTGTATGGAGGTCAACAAAAAAGATTTTTTATAAAAGTTTGTTTGGAGGGAGAAAATTTAAGTGAATATGAGAGGTTGGAAATGCATGAGATGATTTCTTGGTTTGTTTAACTTGACACATTTCAAGAGATTTGATGGGAGGGAAATTGAATCATGTGTTTCTATTATCTTTCTACTAACCATAGGCTTATGTAGTTATGTGTGTTGTTCATCATTGTGTTGTTTATTGGCGAACCAGTTAATGAATTTCAATATTTTTGTTAAAAATTGAGCGATGTAAAGATGGTTTTGATCTTTCATATGACATATAATGACTACGAAGTACTATTCTTTTGTTTCGTGCATTTAGGTCAATAACAATGAGGACTTATAAGGAGTTTCATATCATATAAGAAGCTCCATAACCATTGAGTTACAAAATAATGAGCTCCTTATATGAAACCAATTTTTAAATTAAGAAATCGGTTTCATGTTACTATAAGGAGAGGAGAAGGGGGAACCATATAGAAAGTATGAACTTTTTACCATTGAGGAGAAATAAAAAGTTTCATAATCAAAGATGTTTGTTGATGTGTCAATGAAAAAGTTTAATAAGGAACTTTAACCATTGTTGTTGCCTTTATATTGTATTCAACATAGTTATTGAACATGTCATTTTTTTTTAAAAAATTAAATAAGTTCATAAGACACAAGTCTAAGGGATAAAAAAGAATTTTATATGAAAATTAACCACTCCCAAACTTAACAAAGTCACCAACAAGTCAATATTTTTAGTCATGACTCAATAATACATTAAATAATGTCATGGTAAAAAGATCTCTTGTATAAAATAAGATGTAGGGGTATAAGTTATAAGTATCTTTAAAGAGTTGATGTAATAAAATTAATTATTACATAATTCAATATTTCTAATAATTACGAGCTCATTTATTCAAAATTTGGTCATTATAAAATTAATAAAAATATTGTAATACTTTCGTTAACAGATGACCAAATGAAAGAAGATAGGAGGATAACTATAACAGAGAGTACATTTGTTGTATAGTTGAAAACTCTTTTGTACATATTGTCTATTTGTGTCTTCTATGATTTCGTAGAAAAATAAATAAAGTTTTTGCCACTTATAAACACGTGTTGGAGTTAAAACATCTTTAATAGATCCGTGCATTATTGCACGGGTAACAAAACTAGTTTAGAATAATTTTTCTTTTGACAATTGGAATTGTATATATAATCACAGATTCTTGTTCAAGACGGAAATATCCGTCTTAAACCTTAAGACGAGCCAAATATATACGAAATCACATGACAAGTTACTCTTGTTTAATATAGATAGGGATTTGAAGAGAATTGTATTAGAAATAGAGTAAACAAAGTGAGTCAGTTTTAAGAAATTGGAAAAGATTTAAGCATTAATTACTAATTAGACTATGTAGTCAAGTACAACAATACGGAGAATCATGAAGCTCATAGTATTTTAGTAAATAAAAAGTAATTAGCAAAGAGTAGTTAATGTACATTAATGCCTTAATGGTGTAGCAATAAATACTTTTCTAATGAAAAATTCATATTTTGGTGTTGTATTTGCTACACCATCTCTAACAGTGGACTCGCCCCTGAATACAGGTAATATTGTGTAAATAATTTTTAAAAGTTATGGTAAGATGACATAAATGTTTATTATTATATGGTAAAATATGTGTTGTTAACATACATGTTTAATACTAATATATCATTATATTTTGTTTAGAGCAAATGATCATCTTTAATTACTATAATATTGGGGTGTCTTCAAATATAATCCTACTTTATTTATGTCAAAAAATACTTATATATTAATACAATTAAATTTAATACTGATAAAATAATATAAATAATGTGCCTCAATAAATAACCCACCCTTTTAAATCAAAACCCGAAGACGACCCGACCTGGTAATAACCTGCACATTTACTCATTTAGGGTCAAGACCCGCTAAACCCGTGACCCGACCCGAAAATAGGTAAATTAATTGACTTGTTTTAATGTTAAAATCGATATCTCAATCTCAAAGAAGACCAACGGTCAAAGACAAATGCTCAATACATAAAATACTGCACTTTTTTTATTTCAAATTATATTATCTTTTTATAATCTGGAAAAAAGTAGTCGTTTTTTTCATTGCAAATTGTTTAGGGGAAAAATTATACTATACTAAGTAATAACTCAACAATTCTAGTATTCACTCCCTTTTTGTTTAATTAGTTCCTAATCTTGTTAAGCTCCCTCCCACACTTGTTTTATACGGCTCAAAGACTTAATCGGTACCAACTTGTTACAAATAACTTTAAAAAAAAAAAAAAAAATGACATATATTTATATTTAATATGATCACTGAAATATGTTTCACGCAGTACAATATCGAACCAAAAATAGATATAATGCACGTCAAGATTTAGAGTCGGTGTTTCGTCTTGCTGACTTAATGAGGAGAATAAAAGAGAGTATTAATCTTCTATTTTCACTATGACATTTCTATTAGATCAAAATTTAAACTTTGTCTTTGAATAAATTCTAAAAAAAATTATATAATTATATTTGTATCATAATACTAAAATATTAACACAGTACTCTAAAAACTTAATTGTATTTTTAACAACATGATATATAAAATTAGAGACATTGATTAATGAATCGATATATGAATCATGAAAAATTACACGCATAAATTAAATATAGAGCATAAAAAATAGAGTAAGTTATAAATCATACTATAAAAAATCTTCAATAAGTCCCTTGTGACGGATATACCCGTCACAAGCTTGTGACGGGTCAAGTATGCCCATATGAGTGGATAAGACAAAAGTAAAAGTGTCTAGGGAATTATAAATGACTTGTCTTTATCTACCCCAGTGGGTTTTATTCGACCCATCACAAGCTTGTGACGGATATTGAACTTCATAAATACTTATTTGTGAAAAAATTTTAGTGACTTCGTTAGTATAAAAAGCATATTGCAGTAGAATAAATATGGAAAGTTTACTATGGATTACACGTAAAATTGCAGTATTGTTTAATAAAGGATTCATGGTCAACATTTGATTTGATTGCCAAAAATAACCAAAATATGCAGCAAATATAAGAAGGAGCTTGAGCAGGAAAATGAAAGCATAATGAGCTGACACGTGTCATAGTGATTCTTCTATTATACTATTATATAGATAGATATAGATTTGCATGAACTAGCATGTGATTTTAAATAATATTTCTCCAAAGACGTCTTACACAAGTATTTGTATGTAACTTCAGAACATTACATGACTTTAAAATGTCCTAAAATCTCAATCATCATTTGCTTTGTAACAGAAAGCAATAATAACACAAGTAGATTCGGTA
>JAOWBH010140327.1:0-13558 GCA_028566215.1 Silene coronaria | reverse complement strand
GGTGCAAATTGACGGAATTATAGTTAAAGGTTACGGTAATACATAGTAATACACCACAGAGTTACCATTTTTCTTTTTTAATTTGCAGGGTTACCATGTGGAATCTGAAAAAGTTCAGGGTCACCATATAGAATAACCCTTAAATAAATTATACCCCTAATTATCTAGTTTTAGACCCGATTGTTTTATAGTCCAGTTACGGTCATACGGATCAGTTTTCGAGTCACATGTCTAAATTCAATCCCAAAGAAAGAACACGAGATTGCCGAGTTCAACCCGAAATGAAGAAAAAAGGATTTGGTCATTTGGGTATCCGTTCTTCAATTTTTGTTTTTGCTTTCTTTAGTTTCATTTCATGTTGATGTGTTTTCTCCACCAAGGATGGCTCAAATTAAATTAGTGTAAAATCGTCTTATACGAGAATTTGTGTTTTATCCTAAGTGTTTGATAGGTGGTTGTTGTTTTTCTAATGATTTCGTCTCATTCGTTTATTTACCTTTAAATCTTTGATTAAAATACTTCATGCAGAGAATAGAATAGGTAAATAAATGATCGAGACAGAGGGAGTAGTTAGTTGGGTGATTGGTGGATTAAATTTCCTAAAGAGTACCACCGTAGCAGTTGGTTAGAGTATAAAACTGATCTTGGGATTCCAAATTTCCAATCATCGGCTTAAAATTTTGGTTGAGATTGTTTCTTGACAACAGTTAATTGGGTTCCAAAATGTGCTAAAATTTGGTTCTGAGCTTGCCTAATTTAGCTGTTAAACGAAATTCAAATGCGGTTAATTAGAGATGTTGGTTTTCGAAATTAATGGTTCAGAATTGACTGTTTCGGTGCTCCAAATTCTCCTTTTGTGTTAAGAGATCAAATGAGAGAATGATTGTGTTTGTATTATTTGAGAAGCAACCAATTTATACAAGATTTGCTAAACCAAATACAATGAATGGGATGTCAAAGGACATCTTGTAAACTGATCAAATGCTATTGTAAATTCCAAAGGCATCTCGGAAATTGCAGAAATACCAAAGGTCCTAACATTTTGACCCTTGGAAATAATTCTTAGATACTCCCATTGTCCAAATCATTTGTTTACCTTTTTGGTTTTTGTGAGGAGTAATTTAATCAAAGGTAAACAATTGATTGTGACGGAGAGAGTACATTTGATGTAGCTTTAGAATCGCTTGAGCTTCAATTGGTTTGATATTGGTGAAAGTGATGAAACTACTCTTTCCGAGTGGCTATTGATGAGATAGTCTACTAGTCTAGCAAAGGGATACGAGTATTAGTGAGTTTTGGACATTTTAAAGTTGGGATTATCGTGGCTCGGAAACTGACATATTTAAACAAGCTAAGGTGAAATTAGACATGTCAAAGAAAATTATTAGTAGATTCTTGGAAGGTATTCGTAAAGAAAGGTGTTTGACGAACTGGAAAATTGGAAGGGTAGTTCATTCTCTTACGGATGGGATGATGGCGTTCTTATGGTTTTGGTATGTCTCGGACTCTCAGGTCAAGTTGTACATTTAGATGACTAGTACCAATACCATTTCCTGGATTTTTGGTTCTAATACTCTGATGGAGTAGAGTCTGAATGTGTGTTTATTCATATTTTCCGTTAGTGAATGATTTGTTCTAGCCAATCTTCTGGATGGGCACACTTGTACTTTGATCGATTCACTTTCTCTCTTTAATAAAACGAACTAATACTTACCGGAAGAATAAAATGACAGATACTTGGGTTGGACATGTGTGCCGATACCATTGTGGGCGATGACATGGCAAGGGGGATTTCTGGTGGTGAAAAGAAGCGACTAACAATTGGTATGCATTTTTTCTTGGGTTCATATCAGCCTTTTTGCAAGCTGTTACAATTGAAATTTTACTCTCTGAACTGTATCTCGAATTTGTTACAGGAGAAATGTTGGTAGGACCTGCCAAATTTCTTCTGATGGATGGGATATCAACAGGTTTAGATAGCTCAACTACATTCAACATATGCAAGTACATCAGCGATATGGTCCATATTTTGAACATGACAACAGTCATATCTCTCTTGCAACCTACTCCGGAGACATACGAATTGTTTGACGATATAATTCTGCTTTGTGAGGGTCAAATTGTGTACCAAGGACCAAGGAACCTTATCCTCGACTTCTTCGAATATGTTGGATTCAAATGCCCCAAAAGAAAAGGGGTAGCTGATTTTCTCCAAGAAGTTACCTCTATTAAAGACCAAGAACAGTATTGGTCTAAGAAGGATGATCAACCTTATCGATATGTGTCAGTGTCTGAATTTGTTCAACATTATAAATCTTTTCAAGTCGGTCAGAAATTGATGTCTGATCTTGGTATCCCTTATGATAAATCTAAAGCTCACCCTAATGCTTTAGTGAAGAAGAAGTATGGTCTTTCGAATTGGCAACTGCTAAGTACTTGTTTTTCAAGGGAGTGGTTTTTGATGAAAAGAAACTCATTTCTGTATATATTCAAGAGTGCCCAGATAACAATAATGGCAATCGCTGCATTGACTGCCTTTTATAGGACAACAATGAGCCATAAAACAGCTGCAGATGGAGAAAAATACTTGGGAGCTATCTTCTTCAGCCTCACAAATTTTTTGTTCAATGGAGTGGCAGAAACTACATTGACTGTAATGGGGCTCCCTATATTCTACAAACAAAGGGATTCTCTGTTTTATCCAGCGTGGGCATATGCATTACCAATTTGGGTCCTTCGGATTCCTATTTCATTTATGGAGTCGGCTATTTGGACTATTCTTACTTATTACACAATTGGCTATGCTCCAGCAGCGAATAGGTAAACCCAAATTTCACTCTCTGGTTTACAAATTACAAGTAATGCTATTATGGATTGAATTATTTATCTTTTGCATCAAATCGGTGTATAAAGAGTGTCTTTACTTTTTTTTGTAGCAGTATTATATAATGTAGTAGACGGACCATACAGTTATTGACCATTTTTTAAAATGACACGAGTATCGGGTTTCATATTACCTTTTTGACGTACATGCATTTGTAGATTCCACTAATATTAAAGAGAAGGGCAACCAGAAAGCCCCAGTTCACGTCAAATTGGAAAGGGCACAGGCATGAGTTGCAAATGATTAGATATTTGGTAGGAGTCTTACTGAAAAAATCTTACAAGAGTAAGTTTCGATCATGGGTAAGCAGAGGGGTGGACACGGGTGAGACAAGACGAAGATTGTTATGTAGTTATTGAGGTACTAGATATGTAATTGGGCCTCAATTCACGAGGCTTTGTGCAACTGCACCTCTTGCACAGCTAAATAGCCGACCTTGAGTGAAACTCAATGCCGCCCAATGGTGTGAACTGACTGAACTCAGCATATTAGTTTTTATTATGGATCATGCTCAGATCCTTCAAATGTTATATTCCCAGGGACTTTGTTATGGTGGAAGGCTGGAAGCATTTAAGATAATTGGATAATATAGTTGTTTGTTCTTTCAGATTCTTTTGCCACTGGCTTGCGTTATTTTGTATCCATCAAATGGCATTATCCCTATTCCGTTTTGTTGGTGCTCTTGGAAGGACAATTGTGATCGCTAATATTGCCAGTATGACTCTTATGTTGATTATGTTTGTCCTTGGCGGTTTCATCATTGCCAAAGGTATGTTCTTTAAAATACTGCTCACAGAACATTAGACAAATTTGATGTCCTTAATGTTTTTTCTTCCTCTTTTTCTGATATAAATGGAGACATAAAGGTATTGTTAATGGCATTTACTTTAACATGATTAAAATCCAAATCCTGAGTACCACCTTTCACGACTTTACTGCGTAAGTCCTAAGCTAGGCGCCATCTGCCAATGATGGCCTTATTGGAAACTACCTCTAGCTGGTTTTAAGAGGTCTAATTTTTTTTTTTTTTTTTTTTTGATATCAACCTTTTCTTATCTTATCAAGGCTATTTGATACCCACCCAACGTTTATGAGTATGTACGATTTTACGGAATAGATATCAAGCATTCTCAGATGTTTTTAGTTGTTCTCTAATCTAAAAAACTACTATCATGTAAGCTAATATCTTCCCATTTCTTCTAATTCATGTGGCTTTGTGGATCTCAATTTTCTATAGGTGACCTTAGCCCTTGGATCAGTTGGGGATACTATCTTTCTCCTATGATGTATGGACAACATGCTTTAGTTATTAATGAATTTTTTGACGAGAGATGGAGCACGGTAGGCTTATCACTAATTCACCATGTTTATGTTTCTTTAATAGGATTTAATCGAGTTATTTATTTTTTTCTTTGGTGGAGCAAATTCATAAGTAGAAAATATGACAACAATCAAAAGAGAACATTAAATGAAATACATTTTGGAGGCATTTAGTTCACCCCATTATTCAAATTTATGTTCATAACTAGTAATTGCTTGGTATTGATGCAGCCAAATACAGACTTACGAATCAAAGAACCAACTGTTGGCAAAGTTGTACTTGCGTCACGAGACTTCTTTGAACATCAATATTGGTTTTGGATAAGCATTGGGGCACTCATTGGCTTTTCTCTTCTCTTCAACCTTTTATACATCGCGTCACTGACTTACTTAAATCGTATGCCATTCTCATTTTATGTTGTTCCTTTTCCTGTGAGGATCAGAATTAATGTGAAAGTCTGTATAGTAAAATGGTCAATTATGTTTGTTTTTCCAGCTTCCAATGATGCAAAAGCCTCACTGCAAGATCTCGACGGTCAATCCAAAAATAAAAAATTTGCTGCTCCTGAAGAACTTAATGACACATATGTTGCGACACGAAATGAGAAAGAGAGTTCAAGTGTAGCTACTAAAACACCTATAAAGGGAATGGTTCTACCTTTTCAACCTCTTTCTCTAGCATTCAATCACATCAATTACTATGTGGATACGCCTTCTGTGAGTCATTCAACTGTAGCTCAACTGTTTTACTATGAGAATTACAAATGCAATCTATATGTTTATTTCGCTGGCATTATTTTTGCTGGTATTCTGAACCAGAACTTCTCTATACAAGCATCCATATCATTAAGATAATGGGAATAATGAAAGTTCCATGCTGAGTGGCAGACGCGTGAGACAGGTGAAATGTATGATAGCTGAGTTTTATTGTTTGCGAGCTGTGATTAGGAAAGACAATGAATCATATTCGGATTTATGTTGATTTATGTTGCTTGTTGAGTAGTTGTAAATAAAAATGATACTAATAGCACCAACAGTGGACCCAACTCAAATGGTCAGTTAGGTTGTTTGTTTCGTATGGCACATAATAAAAAAATCCAGGTTCATAAATGCATCTCAATCTGCTGCTGTTTCACAATAGCAAGCATGTAATATTTAGTGAGTTATTTGAGTTTATTCTGTTTTATTAGTCAATATTTTTGGCTACCTTGGACAAAGAAAATTTATAGGCTATGTGGAAGATACAATAAACTTGTTTACATTGTACCAGGAGATGAAAAGTCTGGGCTATGGGGAAGATCGCTTACAGTTACTGCAAGATGTGAGTGGAGCATTTAGGCCTGGGATATTAACAGCACTTGTTGGCGTAACAGGAGCTGGAAAGACAACTCTGATGGATGTATTAAGTGGGAGGAAAACCAGTGGTATTATTGATGGCAACATCACTGTCTCTGGTTATCGAAAGAATCAAGCAACATTTGCTCGAATATGTGGTTACTGTGAGCAAATCGACATTCATTCTCCATATCTTACAGTCTATGAATCCCTCTTTTACTCTGCCTGGCTTCGTCTTTCTTCAAATATTGACGCAAAAAGAAGACAGGTTTGCTGCATTTGTTATCACTCATCTCTTGTTATGTTACTATTTAATACAAGTATACAACTCAATTTTAAGTATGAGACAGGCATGAGTCAAGTATCATAGATAACCTTTTTTCTTGGAAATCTCATATATTTTGCCTAGAATGATGACTCATTATGTTAAGTCGACATCTGACCCATAGTCCGACAGGATCGGAGCTGTTTACAAAACATCCGTTTTTTACTTTTTTTTCCCCCGGGTTTTTTCATTTGGTTTATAGAGCAGGTAGACGATTTTGTAGCTTGTTTGAGCGAAAATTGCCATCTGTAAAATTTTGTAGTGACTACTCGTATAATTATTTCAAAGTATTGATACTGGGGCATTGCTACAAGTCTCTAAGACTTGGATACTTCATTTTAATAATAAACACGATGAAGTCTCATAAGTAGCCAGCTTGAGGCTTGAACTCTACACCCGTGTCAAATGCTTTTAACAGAGAGAGTCGCATAACTTGCGTAATTTGATTACTGGCTTGAGTTAACTTGTTAAAATGGTTGAAATATATGATCTAATTTGCAGATATTTATGGAAGACGTAATGAAGCTGATTGAGCTTGAGCAGCTAAAAGATGCTGTTGTAGGAAAACCAGGAATAAATGGATTGTCAAATGAACAAAGGAAGAGATTAACAATAGCAGTGGAGTTAGTTGCAAACCCTTCCATTATATTCATGGATGAGCCTACATCTGGACTTGATGCCAGGGCTGCCGCAATTGTTATGCGCACTGTCAGAAACACTGGTAATACTGGAAGAACTGTGGTCTGTACTATCCATCAACCCAGCATAGACATCTTTGAAGCCTTTGATGAGGTAGTTCTCCAAAATGTCATTATAGTTTATACAATTAATATTTACTTCATAATTACATTACATACACCTTCAAAAGATCAAATGCTCCCGTCTATGATGAGTAAGGGGGCGGATTATGCAGTCTGTCTTGCCCATTGAAAAGGCAAGGCAGTGCGATTGTCTTCAGATTACCCATAATAAAAGTTGCATTTGAAAATTGCATCCAATGCTCATTGCTACTTCACAATACAGGAAATGTTGACAATTTAGGGAGTAATTTCTCAACCCTACCATATTACAAACTTTTTTGGGGGTACTATATTACAAAGCTTAAGAGAGGTGAATGTTTGGGTCCTATGAATCTAACCATATGGGATCCACTTCATAATCTACTGCTATATAACATTGCAGCTCCTACTAATGAAGAGAGGAGGACGGCTAACTTACGCGGGACCCCTTGGACGTAAATCCCAAATACTTGTTGAATACTTCGAGGCAAGTGATTTACTTAATGTTTGATAGACCATCTTATTAGTAAGGTTTGCAACGCATACAATTTGAGTCTCACTTTCAGATTATTTTTACATGTATATGACATCTTAACTTGTAGCTATCATTCAATTGTCGAAGCCTCAGTTAAGTGTTCATAACTTGATTTAGTATTTTTAGAGTTCAATTTGCATATCAATAAATAATCATTCCAACAAATTAAATATGTAAGCTGGCTCAGAATATCTAAAAGTCGAGGTCTTACTCTTCATTTAGATCCTCTTTTATGTATCACGTCAATTGAAAACGGGCAAATATTAATAGGCATAGGTGTAACCATATTGTATAGATGTTGGAAGTATTACTTCAAAAGAAGCATTTACTACCCCACGTGGGTAAAATATATTGGAGTTATGTAGTTTATAAGTGATCACTTGTGTCTTACTACTAGATGTGTAGTAGTGAAGGGGCACCGTCACCACACGCCCGCGTGCGCCGGGCTTTGGTAGAGCACCTGCGGTGCGGGCCGTAGGCTCCTTTTGTTAGTAAGATCACTTATTCTCTACATAATTTTTGCACAAAATCCGAAACTGATTGCTTAGTCTTTTGTGTTGATTGCTGCATTTTTCTAAACGGAAAGTTCAGTCTTCTAAACTGACTTTTGTGGTTTTTTCATACTGGTTTTACAGTCTTCCAAAAACTATTTACGAGACACATAAATATGGTTTCTGGATCCTTCCTACATCCACTATATATACAACTCATTTCCTCATTTCAGAACACACAACAACATATTCTCACATCTACTCTTCTCAATCTACTTCTTCCCTAATACTTATTCGTAGGTGATTTTGGCAACGTTCTGTTAATAATCCTCAATCTGAGTCTTTGTCGTACACCTTAGACTCCTTAGATTCATAAGTCGTCTAACCCTTGGGAAGTTGGTTGATAAGAGGCCGTGGGGCAAATACAACTTTAGGGCAGTGATTCTATCACGCCACGACATCTTTCTCTTTAAGTTCTGTAAGTTTATCTATTCATTTTTCCCAAGCACCTCCACACTTTAAGGTAGTTGAGATTGGGCTTGTGACCTTTAGAGCTCATAAGGAGTTGTCTCTAATTTTTTGTGTGGAACCCTGTTAAGTACAAAACAAGCAGAAAGAGTGGACTCGCCCCACATGTTAGTAGGCATACCACAACTAATAAGCATAGCATTTATCATATCTTTCAAGAATCTATTTTTCCTTTCGGCTATTCCGTTCCTTGTGGTGTGAATGGGGCGGTGATCTCATGGATAATGCCATTTTCTTCACAATACTTTTTTAGAGGATGACCCTCATATTCACCGCCCTTATTAGACCTAACACGTTTGATTTTTAGATCTGATTCTGAACTTCAGCTTTATAGATCATGAATTTTTGCTCGACTTCATCTTTTGTACCTAACAAATATACTTTCGTATATCTTGAGAAATCATCTACAAAATTGATGCAATAACGCTTACCTCCTCGACTCATCGTGTTTCTGAAATCTCCCAACTTCGAATGAATTAGTTCAAGGAGAGTTGAGGCTCGATTGACTTGTTTATTAAACGGTATCCTGGAATGTTTAGCCTTTGCACATATCTCACATTTGTCAAAAGTAGTATTATTGAAGCCATGTATAAGGTCAAGATGTTTCAACTTTTTAACATAATCAACATTAGCATGCCATAAAGTAATAGACCCAGCGAGATAAACGGAAGCGGTAAAGTTTTTATTAATAGTCATCACATCGAGCACGAAAAGTCCGCCATTACAAAAACCTTTTCCAACAAAATTATTGTTTTTAGTGAGTACAAGTTTGTCGGAACAAGTTAGTGAGTACAAAATTATTGTTTTTAGTGCGATTTTTTGTCTCAACGAGATTGGCATTGGAAGAAGAATGATCAACTTGTTTTCCCTTTGACTGAATTCAATTTTGCTCTTCAATCTTGATGTGTGACACCAACTCAAGGAGAGTAAAATCTTTCTGTTTGTGTTTTATGGAATGCACAGGATGGAAGTTTCTCGAGTAGACAATTTGCTTGAACAGATTTTCATAGCTTCCGCTATAATATCAGCACATAAAATCTCATATTCGTGAACTTGATCTAACACAGGTTTTTTCATCAGTTCTACGAAAATTTAACCATCTATTGCAAGCATATTTTTTAGTGCCAAAATCATCTGTTCCATATTTTGTTTTAAGAGCGTCCCAGATGTCTTTAGCTGTATTAAGCTTGCTATAGATCAAAAATAAAGGCTCGGTCATGTAATGCAATAAAAGACCACGACAAGTTTTATTGTTTGCAGCTGGTGCTTCAGTTTCAGTTAAAGTATAATCTACTTTTCACTGACTTAAAAGAAAATCGATTTTATCAGACTGAATCCTATAGTTTTTACCATCAAGTAAATCCAATTTTGACATGTCAGGGATAAAAACTGTAGGCATAAGGGTCGGATTAAAAGAAGCAGCAGACGCCGGCATAGTCATATCGTCTAAGATAAAATTTTAACGAGCAAGCGATTTTTTTTTTTTCTTTCAAATACAACTTTAGACTGTAGGCGGTATGACTATTAGACAAACAATGAGTAGATAAACTTACAGAATTTGAAGAGAAAGATGTCGTGGCGTGATAGAATCAGTGCCCTAAAGTTGTATTTGCCCTGCTCGATACACACGGCCTCTTAGCAACCAACTTTCTAGGGTTACACGACTTCCGAATCTAAGGAGTCTAAGGTGTACGACAAAGACTCAGATTGAGAATTACTAACAGAACGGTGCCAAAATCAGCTATGAATAAGTATTAGGGAAGAAGTAGATTGAGAAGAGTAGATTAGAGAATATGTTGTTGTGTGTTCTGAAATGAGAAAATGAGTTGTATATATAGTGGATGTAGGAAGGATCCAAAAACCATATTTATGTGTCTCGTAAATAGTTTTTGGAAGACTGTAAAATCAGTATGGAAAAACCACAAACATCGTGTACCGCACTATAGGTCCGGCGTGCGCGTGTGTGGTGCCCCTTCACTACTACACATCTAGTAGTAAGGCACAAGTGATTACTTATAAACTACATAACTCCAATATATTTTATCCATGTGGGACAATAAATGCTTCTTTTGAAGCAATACTTCCAACAATAGATTTAACAAATGTGATAAAAGCGACAAGATTATACAGTGTTTGGCTTCGAGGTAGGCATATACCTTTGTGTTGTCATATTACTACATTTACATCTATGTGACAACTTGATGATATGTGCTTGTTATAGAATTGACAATATGTTGATTGCTTCATTGAAAAATATACTTTCAACAAAAGTTGATAAGCATTGCACTTTTGGTTGATGTTTCAGGCCATCCCTGGAGTTCCCAAATTAAAAGAAGGTTACAATCCAGCCACATGGATGCTTGATATAACTTCCCCTCAGATTGAAGCTGAATTAAATGTAGATTTTGCCGAACTTTATGCCAATTCCTCATTTTACAAGTATGTTAAATTCTTTCTTTGAGTTTAACTGTGTTCAAATTTTTTAATGATATTCTGTTGTACATATGTCAACAATAATGATATCTGTAGGGTAAAAAATAAGTCTTATGCCATGACTTACTCGAGAATTTTTTGTCTAGCACGTCGCTGCACATGTATGTGCTATGTCGTTATTCGGTGGTCAATGAAAGAAATATATAGCTTAAAGCTTGAATTATATTGAATGGAATAACATGTATTTATACAAGAGACATAAGACATACTAGTCTAACCTAATTGCTAAAAGCTAGAGATTACACAATAATATTCTATCCTAAATAGGTTACAAAAGATAACAACATGTGAGCAGAATATACGAAGGTAGTATATACAATAATATAAGATTATTACGTAATCTTAACATCCCCCCGCAAGACGGACGACCTATCAAAGAGACCGATCTTGGATAGTAACATTTCAAGGCGAGCACGGGGTAAAGGTTTGGTCAATGCATCAGCTAATTGATCGTCATTAATTATGAACCGTTGCAACATGCAGAGATCGAGATTGCACCTTCTCACGAATAAAGTGAAAATCAAGCGCAAGATGCTTCATTCTCGAATGAAAAACCGGATTGGCACTTAGGTGGGTAGCTCCAACATTATCACAGAAGATAGTGGGAACCGAGGGAAGCTTAATGTAGAGCTCACCAAGAAGATTTTCGAGCCAAGATAGTTCAGCAGCAGTGTTCGCAATGGAGCGATACTCAGCTTCCGTGGAAGACCGAGCGATAGTTCGTTGTTTCTTGGAGCTCCAAGACACTGGGTTACGACCAAGATATACAATATATGCCCCTGTAGAAAGAAAGTTGTCCGGATCACCAGCCCAGTCCGAGTCGGAAAAGGCATGAAGAGTAAGTGGAGAAGAACGATGGAGCTTGAGACCGACATGGATTGTACCAGCAAGATAACAGAGCAGTCGCTTAAGAGCAGCCCAGTGAACAGTAGTCGGATTATGCATAAATTGGGACAATTTACTTGTGGCATAGGCGAGGTCAGGACGAGTGAGCCCAAGATACTGGAGGCCACCCACGAGGGTGCGATAGGCAGTAGGGTCAACAAGAGCTTCACCACCAGTAACCGTAAGTTTGGCAGTGGGGTCAAGAGGTGTAGACACTGGTTTGGAGTCAGTCATCGACGCACGAGCGAGTAAATCAGTGACATACTTGTGTTGGCTGAGAAACAAGCCATCAGGATGTGGACATACCTCAACGCCAAGGAAATAAGAGAGTGGGCCGAGGTCTTTGAGCGAAAAACGCGAGGCCAGCGCGGAAATGAACGCAGTAACAGACAAAGTATCGGGACCTGTCACTATAATATCATCCACATAAATAAGAATATAGAGAGGATTAGGATCATGTTTAATAAACAGAGAAGATTCAGACACGGAGTTGGTAAACCCGAGCTGAAACAAAAAATTACAGAGCTCCGTATACCAGGCACGAGGAGCTTGCTTGAGGCCATAAATGGCCTTCCGGAGACGACACACATGAGACGGTCGCTCCTTGTCAACAAAGCTCGGAGGTTGGGCCATAAACACAGCATCAGTGAGGGTGCCCTGCAAAAAAGCGTCATTGACGTCCAACTGACGAAGAGCCCAACTGTTGGTGACCGCAAGACTGAGCAAAGTTCGGACCGTGGCCGGTTTTATGACAGGACTAAAGGTTTCCGTGTAATCGAGCCCAGGGCGTTGATGAAATCCCTTAGCAACAAGACGAGCCTTGTGCTTGAGGAGAGAGCCATCGGGGTTATACTTGGTACGAAACACTTACAACCGACGACGTTATGAGATGGTGAGGGGGGGACAAGATCCCAAGTATTGTTGGCAAGGAGAGCCTGAAATTGCTCAGTCATGGCAGCGTTCCAGGGGGGAGAGCAGAGAGCTGCCTTGACCGAGGTGGGTTCAGGAGAGTGAAGGGAGGCGGAGAGATTCATTTTATTGATGGGTTTAAAGATGTTGTGGGAGGCCCGAGTACCATGTGTATGGGGCAAGGGAAGTTCACGAAAGGGATAAACAGAGTCAATGAAACGGACATGACGAGATGAGTAAACTCGGTTAGATGAGGTGTCGAGACAGAGATACGAGTGTTGGGTGGGAGAGTAGCCAATGAAGATGCAAGGTTTAGAGCGAGGATCGAGTTTGTGAGCGGTATAGGGTCGTAACCAAGGGTAACACAAGCACCCAAAGTTACGAAGGTTGTGATATTTAGGGGGATGGCCAAAGAGCTTGTGATAGGGTGAGGCGTTGGCAAGGGTGGGAGTCGGCAGCCTATTAATTAAATAGGTTGCGGTGGCAAAGGCATAGGACCAGTACTTGATTGGCAATGAGGAGTGTGATAGAAGGGCGAGACCAGTGTCAACAATACTACGATGACGACGTTCAGCGTAGCCATTGTGCTCGGGAGTGTGAGGGGGAGAGGTGAGATGGGTAATGCCGTGTTGGGAGAGATAAGGAGCCAATTTAACATATTCGCCCCCGTTGTCGGAGTATAGAGTGCGAATAGTTTTAGAAAATTGCTTTTCAACCAGCATATGAAATTTAGTAAATATAGAATATGATTCTGATTTTTGCTTCATTGGAAAGAGCCAGACAAATTTCGTAAAATGATCGACAAATACAATGTAGTATTTAAAATTGTCGAAAGAGTAAACAGGTGATGTCCATACGTCACTAAAAATAATTTCAAGAGGCGAATGAGAAATAAGAGAGGAGTCATGAAAGGGAAGTTTTTGACTTTTATTCGAGAGACACGCATTACAATGCAAATCGGAATTAAAAGACAAATTAAAAGAAGAAGCTAGTTGACGCAGGACAGCAGCAGACGGGTGCCCGACTCGATGATGAAGATCAGAAATTTTTGTGGCGGAGAAGGCAAGAGGTGGA
>JAOWBH010140317.1:0-13560 GCA_028566215.1 Silene coronaria | reverse complement strand
CTGATACCACTTTGTAACACCCTCATTTATCTAAGAGCCTTTAGCAAGATATTCGCAGATAAATGAAGCTGTTACCATCCCGGTTTCCCGAGGAAGTGAGAAACAAAGTAAACAAAGCGTCCTACTTTAAATAAATTAATAGAGTGATTGGCCTTATTACATAATTCAACTCAAAGGATAATAAGTAGCTTAATGATACAAAACTCACACCGGAAATTATAAATGTCCTAATAACTAAATTAAACTGTATTATAATCAACTATGTGGTCTAAGACTCTAAGTCATACCAATCCTCTCTGGCTCCCAGCTCCCAAGACTGCTATCTCAATACCTGTCAATCAGTCTGCTCTCCAATATTTGGTTCATCACAGGTGTTTAGTGAATACACGGTCAACCAACGGTTGAGTAGGATAATAAACATCAAAATAACAATGATAAATGATATGCAAATGAAATGCAATGCAATGAGCTCAATGATCCTGAAACTCTCGTTCATCCCACCAATCCCTAGCCCGGGGTATACAATGCAATCATCCAGAACGAGGCTGAGACAATCTTCACAGACGAATATGAGGTATTCACCATCCCAACCATAGTTGAGGTATGCATCTCCTAGACAAATCTGAGGTATTCACCATTTAAACCGAAGTTGAGGTATTCTCAATATGCCATGATATGCAATGAACACTATAATATGCCAATCTCATAACCAATCAATACAACATCCAATATCAATTCCAATATCTCAACCATATCAAAAATGCATATCATGTTCAGATGCTCACGAATATAATTCAATAACCAACAATGCAACTCAGTAATCAAATAACACAATTAGTTGAGTAGATTATCCTACCTTGCAAGCAATATTCAAATCAAGCACGCAGTAAATATCAAAAGTATTCTTCCACGAACCCATCACCTAATCAATAATAATAAGTCACACGATAAATAACCCAACTAATTTATTTACACGTTTATAATATAATTTAGTAATTATATTCTTTTCCATTTACTCAATTTACACTAATTATTAATTATAATTAAAACCGTCTTAATAACGTAATCTTCCCGACTCAACTCCACAACAATGAAGCCAAAACCACACGATTTGCACCGTGTGATTCAACTCCTAACCCACGGACAAAACCCACCAAAAACACCCTCTCTTGACCCTCTTTCTCAAGGCCAACCACACCTAGACCTCCCATCTGAACCATGACCTTACATACCACCCTACTAACCCACGGCCAGCCACCAGACAACCCCAAAAATCGAGCCTCAAGTCGAGCCCTGCAACAACCACATCCTATACACATCCTAGCCTGAACCCGGTCTCAAAACCTCATAAACAACCACCAGCCACCACCTGACCGAGACTCACCACCACCCCCAGCAGCACCACCTGACAACCACCGGTGAAACTACCCAAAAACACGACTCACAATAGCCCCTGACTCGACACAACGAGACGCCGTAGAACCCTTATTCCAATCGAAACTCAACAATACAATTACCCCTGAACTCGTGTGGAACCACCACTCTCCACCAACAACAACCACCCTAACCACTCTACCAGAGGTCGACTCTACATCCACCATAACCTAAGCCATGGTCAACCCAACCCAAGTCCAAAATTGACCCTTAAATCAAAGTATAACTACACGGGTTCAAACTGTGTGTAAAAACGTGACAAAGTCCCAAAACAGACCCACAATGGTCAAACCACTAGGGTTAGTCAACGTACGACGGTCAAACCCCCTTCCACGGTGGTCAAGGTTGGATCAAAGACGGTCAACAACAGTCTATTATTGAAACAAAGATAATTTACGTAATTAATGAGACGAACTTAAGAGAAATTACCTTTCTTGCTTTGAGACGAAATTAATATGAGTAAGATCTGTTTACTCCTTAGAATAACTCTCTCTCTCTCTCTCTCTCAGTTTATGTGAGTTTTGTGAAAAGCTAAAAGTGTTTACGTGGAGCCCTAGGTTGATATTTATATGGATTGGAGGTACATGAAAGCTTCTAGGAAGGTCACATATTTTTAATATTATTTTATCTCATATTATTATTAAATAAACAAGCATACACTAGAAATCACCTCACCTTGGCTACCTAAGATCACACGCCCCACTTCCCCATTCCGGTTCCAATATTTTTCAGTTATTATTTCTGTTTCACAGATTAATTAACATAACTTATAACTTATAATTAATGAAATATAAATTAATATGATATATAAATATTTCAGTCTACATTTCTACCGTTGACTAACTTTGACCATGCCTTAAAATGTGGGGTATTATAAATTCAATTTATATTCAATTTACGAGTTATTCAACTTTAAAGTAGTTTTATGTAATTGAAAATAAATTTTAATGGTAAATATAGATAGCACGGGCGTAGCCGGGCACCAATACTAGTACTATATATTAATTCCAGAAACCAAGGGACTTCAATGTAGTTAAGGAAATCTATAGAAATTAATTATACTATATAGTTTAAATCGATAGCACTGTGTGATGGACCTGATAAAGAGACCTCAATGTATATATTATATAGTTTTGGATAAAGCACTTAAAAGTATAATAAAGTTGCATTGATGAAAAATATTTATGGAAACTACATTAAATTAAAGTAATTATATTTAGAAAACACAAGATTATGGTGATTTTCCTTAAAATTAACATGCCCCACTTAAGGAATTAGTTAGTATAATCATAGACATATCCATTAAATTAAATGTAGTGAAAGTAATAGTAGCAACAACGAGATTAGTAAAATTAACGGTATTAACGTGGGAGTAGTCACAATTATAATAATGACAGCGGGAGTAGAGAAAGTAACAACGAATGTAGGGAAAGTTACAGTGGTAATAATGAGAAAAAATATGAACAATTAAATAACCAATCGACTCAAGAAAATATTTTATATATTTAAATGTAGGTTTGATAAAATTAACGGGAATAGTGAATTTAATATAAAATAAATAGAGGAATTAGTAAAAGAAATAGTAACAACGGGAGTAGTGAACGTAATGATATTAACAAAGAATGTCGTGAAAGTATTAATATTAAAAGCGCGAGTAGTGAACATGTCTCATAATTTGAAAATAAATTTTACATTTCATCATAATTGCAAGATATGTCGTAGAAAAATATATTACAAAAAGTAAACGTGTGAGTCAAACAATTCCAACATAGTTACTTTCATAGAAAATAAAAATTAACGGTAAATAGAGGTAGCTCGGGCGGGGACGAGCACCAAACCGAGTATGATAGTAATCATTCATTTGAATAGTAAAAGTAACAATATTAGCAGCGGGAGTAGTGAAAGTAATAAAATCAATTATGAGAGGAGTGAAATTATCAATATTAATGCGGCGGTAGTGAAAGTAACAAGGATTACGAGAGGAGTAGTGACATGTCATTACTAATGTTACATTAATAGCGCTAAAATATTAATAGCGAGAGTAGTAAATTTGTCTCATAATTCATTTCAACGCAATTTTAAAATATACGAGTATCATAAAAAAATATATTAATGATAAATTTATAAGTTATACAAATTTAATGAAAAATAAATTTTAATGTCAAGTAGAGGTAGCCCAGGCGAAGCCGGACACCAATACTAGTTAACACTATATGAAAAATCTAGGTTTATCAACATGGATCGATCTCAATGTCAAAGGGCTAAGCTTTTGACTTTGAACTCAGAAGTTCGATTTCTATTGTGTTAAAATTTAATAACAGTAGATTTTTTTTTTTTTGTTTTATTAGGAAAGAAAACTAGGTTAATCCTCTTGGGTTGGACCAACCTATCTCATCCTTTCGGATAAGGGAGGAGAGTGAAAGTCAATGACTTTCGACCCACCTCGAAGAAGAAGGACATGAATGCCCCAAATTAGCCATAAAATCGGTTACTTTATTGGCCTCGCGAAAACAATGAGTAAAATTTACTTTCGTAAAAGAAGAAAGTTCGACTATAATATCATCGATTAAAGAAGAAATTTCCCAGGATACATTAGTTAAGGTCTACTCTTTAACCTACTCTTTATGATAGCAAAAGAAAAAGGGTTGTCCTTTATCGTATTCGTATGCTAATGTCATGTTAAGAAATCAAGCTCGACAATTTCTATTCCGTTTTTTATTGCATCACTAGTTGGCCCGTTCAGTTATGTTGCATCTTTATTTTTGCTTCTGCCGGATGTCATAAAAAGGTGTTAAGGTTATGAATCAATTGCCTCAGTTTGTCACTCACCAATGACATTTGTGTTGATATATCTTATTCACAATTCCATACTCCCTCCGATCCAGACCAAAGGTAACACTTACTATAAATGGACGATCCAAACCAAAGGTAACATTCCTTATTTGGCCAACAACATTACCAAGTTGTCCTTATACCCATTTGATATTTACACAAAATGCCATTACATACCCCACTTACCAACCCACAATTACATACCTCACCTATTTTTTCCCTCTTTACCCTTACTTTATCCACCTTTTCTTAAATACTCCATTTTTACTTACGTTACCTTTGGTCTGGATCGGAGGGAGTATATTACATATAATTTTCTATTTTAGAAAAGTTTTAAGAATAAAGGTTCTCCTACGTTTCAATTCATATTTCTTATAATTCCATTTTATAATACAAATTCACAAACGAAAATGGCATAACTATACAACAACTGAATAATACTCCCTCCGTCTCGAGCAATTCGTTATCTATTTCATTTTTGGTATTTCAGTCAATTGATTACCTCTCTATTTTAGGAATACATTCTATTTTATACGGAGTATACTTACTACGGAGTAGATAGTATGTCAGTCTTATGTAGTTTTCGATAATAGAACTCAAATTTTAAGGTGATGCAAATAATTAAATACGTCGTTTTACATCTTTGAAATTTTAAGAAATGTATGTGAAAGACTTAAGCTGTATTATTAACTACTCTCTCTATGCGGACACGAACACGGACACGGACACTTATTCATCTAATTCTAACTTTACGTATTTTATTTCTTTATTTATTTTTCTATAATAGAAATAACTAGAAAAGGTGATTTGATCGCCTTTGAAATCTATTATCTCCACTTGTTATCCATGACAATAACTATAAATAATCGGTCACAAGCTTGTAAGTTAGAATAGCTTTACGTAGTTTAATTTTGTTTATAAGTGGAATGTGTTCAAGTTTAAATCTCCTAGTTGTAACCCCTCGTCACAATTCCCCTTCCACTTGACCTCCCACTTATTCTCCAACTTGCTTCTCACAAATTCTCATTTGTAACGGTCATATCCGTCGAAAGCTTACGACGGGTCAATTACTATCCATGTCGAGTAGATAGGACAAAAGTAGAGTGCCTAGGAAATAACATTTTGTTTTGTCTTATCTACCCACATGAGAAATACTTGACCCGTTACAAACATGTGACGGATATGCTCGTTACATGGGAGACTTGCTGCTTGCTTCTAGTGAGAGGTCACAAGTTTGTGACATAATATTGTTGTATACAATATGAGATTTAAACTTAAACACATTCCACTTATAAACAAAATTAAACTAGACTGAACTGAATTGAACTAAACTTTATAAAACCTGAACACATCGCGTCTTCAACAAAAATTTCACTTATACAAATATGGGATTTAAACTTGAATACATTCCACCAATAATCTAATATGATACTCCGTATTACTCGTAGAGTTGTAGTTAGTCTCCTAAAAATCCGTATTAGTATAAACCGGATCCACATAGTGCAAATGGCATAGCTATATATTTCCTCCATCTCGATCATTGAATGAACAAATTGATCTTACACAATCAATTTTCTGCACTTGTCATCTAATAATTGATTTCCGCCCTTCATTCCTTAGTCTTCGTGCCAAAATTAAAGGTAAACAAAATATCAAGACAGAGGGAATATAACGACTATATCTACAGTGCATAATATAATCAATCAATATAAATATATATTTGAGGCTTTTTTCGAGCGACGTGGTAGTCTCCAACTATTTTAAAACACTAAATTAATTTAAAATTTACGATATTCCTATTAAAATTAGAAGATAATAATTTATTTACCATCTTCCTATTGGAATTAGAAATAATTAATTATTTACAATTTTCCTATTAGAATAAGAAAATAATTAAATATATACAATTTTCCTATTGGAATTAGAAATTAAATTTACAATATTCCTATTAGAATTAGAAAATTGTGTTCATCGTGTTCATCCATTTCGTACGTGTCCCATAGTTAATTTTATAGTTTGAAACATTTGATTTAGTTATAGAAGTCTAAGAATTATTGAATAAATATCGACTGAATTATAAGATAATGGTTTTATAGTTTCTAAAAAGAAGTAATTATAAGAAAATATATATCACATTGGAAAAATGATTTTTAGTTGAAGTTAACCCAAAAATACGCTTAGACTTAGCTACCAAAACTGAAACTGATATAACCCATAAACTTATTTGCCTATTGCCGCAATGTTTCTCTATTGAATTGTACTTCTTGATACCCAATATTTTATTTTGTTAAAATGGTACTTTACAAGGTTAAGCGTAAAGTCTGCTGATAGCACGACAATAAAAGTCGAGTCAATAATACATAAATGAGATACAAAATTAGGATGGAGCAATGTCGTCCCACCAAAGTATCTCATCACCAACAGTAGCATGATCTTTCCTATAGTACTTAATAAGAGTATATGTGAAGGTATTAGTACATCTTAGCTAAAAGTCGATTTTCAAGCAAGGTGAGTCATAGTACACAACAACACAAGTTATCCCTATACAAATTGATGTCAAAAAGCCATATTGAGCTCAAAAAGCCATATTGAGGCATATTGAGCTGATAATGAAACAACTTACGCGATTGAGTCATAAAGAAGGTTAACCTAAATGTCAAGTAATTCGCTCCAAAGGGGTAAAAGTGGTATACATGAAAGTCCATCCTTCTAACTAACCATTGTCCTAAATGATCACAGACACCCCAACCAATACCCACAAAAATAGAAGCAATGCAAAAAGAAGTGACTACAATGATTTTGTGCGAAGCGGAGTTAGGATGGGTCCAATAGAGTGGGTTGATTTGTGTTTGAGAGCGGGTTTCAAGAATATTGACAAGAGACCAAAAATAGCATTGAAAATGAGTAAAAAAAAAAATCATTGTGAGTCTATGGGGTCTAACAATGAGTTGACCAAAGTCACAAAATGATTAATAAAGTAAAGTTCAGAGCAAATCAAGAAGAGTTGGAGTGATTGAGATTTTAAAACAGTCTAGGCTACAGGTTAAAACAAAAAAAAGTAGAAAACAGATTCACAAAGAGACTTCCACATTAGACAAGTGAGTTGCTTATTACGTTTGGACATTGAAGAATTTTTTATTGTTGTAAAGATTCTTGAGGTTCATAGCTCTTTTATGATCCTGAGCTTATAATGAAACGACTCATATGATTATTCGAAAAAGAAGGCCAGCCAACCTGAAAAAGGAAGTGACTACAATGATTTTGTGCGAAGGGGAGATAGGATGGGTCCAATATATAGAGTGGGTTGATTGGTGTTTTAGAGCGAGTTTCAAGAGTGTTAGTAAGAGACCATAAAGGGGAGCATTGAAAATGAGTAAAAGAAAGTCATTGTGGGTCTATGGGGTCTAACGCTGAGTTGACCAAAGCCACGAAATGATTAATTAAGTAAAGATTACATCAAATCAAGATGAGTTGGAATGATTGAGATTTTGAAATAGTCTAGGCTAGAGGTTAAATCAAAAGAGTAGAAAATAAATTCACAAATAGAGTTCCACATTAGACAAGTGAGTTACTTATTACTTTTGGACATTGAAGAATGTTTGATTGGAGTAAAGATTCTCTAGGCTTATTAGCTCTTTTATGATCCAGACTGAGCATATAATGAAATGACTCATATGACCCTACGAGAAAGAAGGCTAACCAACCTGAATGTCAGGTAATTCGCTCCAAAAGGGTAATTAGATCCAAAGGGGTAAAAGTGGTACACTTAAAATTCCATCGTCTAACCATTGTCTTAAATGATTACGACTAACTAATAACCACCAAGCGAGAAGTAATGCAAAAGGAGATGACAACATTGGTTTTGTGCCAGGGGGAATGAAGAAAGTCCAATAGAGTGTGTTGATAGGTGTTTTGAGGGTGAGTTTCAAGAGTGTTGGCAAGAGACCAAGAAGTGCATTAAATTTGAGTAAAAGAAAGTCATTGCACGTTCAAGACACTGAGCTGACCAAAGCCACCAAAAGAATAAAGTAGAAAAAAATCATACTCCCTCCCATTCAAAATAACCTTCCATCTTTCCTTTTTCATCTACTAGTTGTTGCTCTGCGCCCTACCGGGCGTAGCGCCCCAATTTTGTTAATCGTGTATATGACCTCATTAGTAAGCATCGTAACGGAAATGGATATTGTGATCCATGTTCCCAGTCTATAGTAACGATAAAGACATACTACATAAACTGTGCTTGAGTAAACAAAGGAATGAATAGTAATAATAGGAAAATAGCTAAAATACAACATAGTTTAGCAAAACACATGAGGGCATCGTCATACAAAGGGATGAGGGCATGCGGCCCATCAACCGATCGGACACACGGAACACAGTTAACACTACTTACATGTACCAGAGTACGAGAAAGTAATGCAAAGCATTCATAATAGGTATGCTCAATTCCCTTTCCCCCTTACACAAGTTTCTCTCACAAAATTATTGAGAGACCACTTTTCTTGTACCTTTTTAACTATTTTTTCTTGCCCCTTTTACTGTTACTTGTGACTGGTAACAACACTTTTCTTTGGTACATGTTTTCATAATCATCGTACCTAATAGACACACAAGCACATTAAGTAAAACAAGAACGACCCTTTTATGCCTTCAAGGGAAAGAATACATCCAAACTATACTTTATAATCTCATAATAGTACCGAACATTAATGTCAAGGAATGTAAAATATGTCTTATATTCCATGTACTGATCAACATCACACAGTCACACCCACTGACTCACACCACCACAAGTGGCTCACACCACCTCAAATACACACTGAAGTCAAATCAGATTTATGCTAGAACACCAGGATTACTAATATAGATTCACACACAACCCCGACCCTCGAAGCAGTCCGGCAACTCAGCATCCGTGGATTTTGACGTGCTCTTTCTTCACAATGACAGCGCTTTTTCATGCAAAACATGTAAAGAAAAAAGGGTTAGGAATTTAGGATCCATTGAACTACAAAATTCACACTACCAACGACATTGCTCTCATGGCAATTTAAACATTAAGAGAAGGACATCGAGCTACTAAAGTTACCCCAAATGTGTTGAGCACATTTGACTATGAAATCATGATAGTAAACTGATGTCAACTGCCCATAGCTGTACAAATATATAGAGATATAGCATGTATTTTCATGATATCGATCTGTAAGTCGTAAACACTGAATATTTGAAATAAATTATAGGTCAAAGTCGACAGTATTTGACAACTCAAGTTGAAAGAGGAGCCTATTTAGTGACTCGTTTCAGTTCATTAATTAGAAGCAAATTTTACCTGAACAAGAAAATTTAAATTCTAAGTTTTTTAATAAAAGAAATTCGGGTTTCGATTTTAAAACCTCTAAGTTTACCTTGTCTGTTGTATTATGTTTCACTCCCCATTTGTTCTCCACCTTACGTTTTCTATATTTTCACAATCTGAGGTGTGTTATCACCCATGCACGGTTCTAAAGGATGATTCATGTCGGCCGACCCCAAATCATTTTGGAATTAAGGCTCCAATGTTGTTTTTGTAAGGAAAATAGAAACATTATTTCGATGGTCGCCTTAGAGCTGGATAACCTGGCCTAGCTCTGGGTCCAAAACAAAAGTACCATAACACTAAGGTCTTTTAGGATTTCGTTAAGAAACGTTCAAATTACTTCTCATGTTTGAATAAAAAAATGTCAATATAGTTTTAAATAGTATCGGACCATCAATAGCGAAAAAACATTTGTGGTCTATTCAATTATGGTGCTTAAAAGAACACACATATGACAAGGTGAAGGGGCTAGACATTACTGCATGAGGAACTCTGTCCAAACTTTCAAAACACTGGGATATTGTTGGATGAGAATTGACACATAATAAATTTGAGCAGACCAATTGCTTCTTAAACTACCAAGTCACACAATAGTGATTCTTTGTATTCATTTTCAATGAAAATGTAAGGACAAGATTATGAGCAGATGAACTTACCAAGGGCAGCGGGAGTCTGGATGTCTATGTTAGACATGAAAAATTTGCTACTGGATAAGAACTGATCCCGGACAAACAAGTACTTGATTATATGAATTGCTCAAACCTACATTTGAAAAGAGAATAAAAGATGTAAGAAAGCCTGGGTATCTAATGAATATGCAACACATTGAATAGAGTATTCCCAACAACTTTAACTATACACCAATATGACCTGTAATATTATTAATTTATTAGAAAGTATATAAAACTGTTGAGATATAATACATCAACAACATTGTTACTTGTTTCTTATAATTCAGAATCATGGCCCAGTTAATTAGGAAACTTTGGCAGACCCATATCGTATTTCACACCACAGCTACTGATGTTTTACATTACAGAATGCAGAAAAATATACTTCTTTTAGGTTTGGCTCATTGTACTGTGAGAAAATCCGTGAACATAATTCGTCGGAGCTACTAAACCCAAACACGCACAATACAAATGGAATGGAAGGAGTAATACATAAAAGACACATGTAGGATAATCCAAACAAGCATAACTAAGGCGTCAGAAGAAAAAAAATCCACATTGTCAACAGTTTGAAAAAAAAATCATCGTTTTCAAAACTTGTACTCGGGAGTTTTAGTCAGTCAGAGTTTATTCCGTATAAACACTTTGACCGGTCATAATTCCGGACTACGAATTCAAAAAACAACGTTCTCCATTTCCCGTCGCCTTGCCCTCCCTCCCCATTCCCTCCATTCTTACTACTTCCTCTATCTATTTCTTTACATTAAGTTTTATATGAACTTTGAACCAATTAATCTACTGCACTAATAAATCAGATTAACTAACACCAAAAAATCAATTACAAATTACTCATAGTAGACAAGAAAGCATGAGAAAGAGCAGATTGACATGGAATATACTCCCTTTGGTCCATTCATCTGTTTGCCTTTTTTTATTCCTTGTGAGGGGTAATTTAATCAAAGGCAAGCAAGAAATATCTAAAACCAGGACAACGGATACATACGCATATAGGCCATAAAAAAAAAAAAGACATCACCATTCACCACCTATTACATTTGTAGGAGATGACCTTTTCAGATAGGGACAATTGTTTATAGCAACTGTAGCTTCGCACCTGACTGACAGCCTGATGATAAATAAACTGTCTTACCGAAGACATGAAATAGAGGTAGTCAAGATCCAAATAAAGAGTGAAGTATTATCAGCTAACTGGCTATCCCTACTTCAAATAGTAATTAAAAGATAAATTCCAGGTAACTTTAAGAAGTGCTCACCTGACTCACTTCTGTGAGTTGAACCTTGCATAAAATTTTAGTAACTAAAGGCTCTATGCGCTGACCGGCCATAACCTATAGTGATTCCAAAACCAAAGTAGGAAGAGTAGGATTCTGCAAAAGATGGAAAGCTATCAATTCATATAAATTGGCACGTGAATCTGGAGGAATAGAAACACCCTTGTGCGAAAATAAAAGATTGGTTTAAAGTTGATCAATATAAACAGTATAAACAGCATTTGACCACAGACCAGGAACATGACAGTGATTAACTAAAAAAATCAACTCAGGGAAAAAAGTCATCAAAGCAGCATTAGAAGTTTCAGGAGGCTGTCGAATCTTAAACATTGCGCCGTTAATGCAACTGAAACTTACTCAAGGCGCGGCCATGGTTTCCTCTAAAACATTTTTTAGTGATCATGATGCAGCGATGCAGATAGATTTATTAATCCCGTGATAACTAACCAATGGACCCTCCAATCAAATCATCAAAAAAATAGTTAACATTAGCCCTAAAAAATAGGTAACATAAATCGGTGATGCACAATATTATCTCTAAGCGCTGCAAGTATACATACAGCTTCGAAGCTTATATCCATGTACTGTGGGCGCCAATGATATATGTTACTCTATTCCGATTCTTTTCTCTGGCGTCTCATTAACCCATTCCATCAAATGCATATTGACGGCATAATTAAACTACCACTGTAACATTTACACACAGGATAACTACAACTAATCATACTACCACCTTTTCCCTTACTAAATACATAATACTTACTGATCAAATGATCTATAAGTTTCTATCCCATTTCAAGAGTTTAGAAAGGTTCAACCTTTGAGAAAACAGCCTAGACTAACAAGAAAATACCTTCCAGGAAATCCACCTTCAGAATTACCAACCCAAAAGAGAGAACTTGTAAACATTCAGCAACAATGGACTAACATTAATTCAAACCACAATAATATGATCTACAAGATTGGCAAACAGCATAATAACCAAGATAGGAGACACAAGATAGCAAACAAGCACAATAACCAGCGATTAAAAATAAATCGTAAACTGTGAAGATGTAAACCAACAAAATTGGCAATAAACATACCGACATTTCGCTAACCTCTTAGATTAGAAGCCCTAAAAGCAAATTCCAGCCCCAGGAGCATCTGCATGGCTCCACGCTGAGGAACTACACCACTAAATTTAAAGGGACAACATAATGGACAATAATGAGGGTAAACGGTAAATCTCGGAAACTTCCCAGTGTAACGATTCTAAAAATCGTAAAAATAAGCAAGAGAAACGAAAAGAATACTTACATTGAGACAAAATAACACAATCTAGGAGCCGAATTTGGGAAAAAAACCAAGGAAAATGAAGAGAGGAAATTATAGTAGGGAGAACAAAGAGAAGAGATCTAAGGATTTGGAATTGATGGATTATTGAAGGAGAGGGAGATGGAAATGAGAGGATGAGAGTGAGCAACGTATGTGGTAAAGGCAACCTCATCTTTATAGTGCACAAAGTGAAAAAAATAATTAGAACCCTGTAGAAATTTGAGGTGCTTGCAATATTTGTTAATGGCTATAACCCAACAATGATAATGAATATTAGCTTTTAGAATAGCAATCCCAGCCCCTGAATTATGCCGGGAGCACCTTCACAACTCCATCCCCTCAAGAGCGAGTAGATAAAAAGAATAGTAGAATAGGTAAGAAAAGGGCCCAAAATTAGATGCTTGATAGAAATTTCAGCCCCACGAGCACCTCGCAGCGCCATTCTTAAGACCAGCAATAGATCAAAGCGAAAAGCTAACCTCGCCAACGTAAACACAAACTACCTTTTTTATTCTCTGTGAGAAGTATTTTAATCAATGGTAAACAAATAATTGAGACAAATGGAGTACTTAGGTCCTAGAAGTACTTAGGTCCTAGAAGTATGTGAGAGGTGGAATTTTGAGAAGTAAAGGCAGTTTGAATGCGTAATAGATAAAAT
>JAOWBH010140306.1:0-13562 GCA_028566215.1 Silene coronaria | reverse complement strand
GTTATAATGCTTGTTCGTGTGTATACATACTATGTGATGTCTGAGTCCATTTTATCACCTTTTGTAAACAAAATCATGTCAAAATTTCTGTAAAGTAATCCATATTCAAAAAAAAAAACAAATTTCAAAAATGATAAAAATGTCTTCCTCACTTTAAATGTACAAAACCATTTCCAAAATATAAAATAACCTTTTTCGTATTTCTGAACATCTAAATCAAATAAGACCAAATCGAGTTTTCGTCGGATTTCATGAATCCATGTCCTTACAAATTAAAGGTCTTTTGTTCGAGTTCATAGACGTTATTCCGTCATTTGAACTCCCGAGTTGCACCCTGAAAAGCCACACACCATGGTTGATTGGGCAACACATTTTCAAACATCAAAAGCCCTAAATTTTTTTGCTCTGTCAAGCATCACACATGTCACCCGATTGCCATCTACACGCGCACCTCGTGACATACACCGATTCAGTCTTGTGTCTTCCATGCGCTGTCTCTTGAGTAAGTGAGAATCGTGGTTGAATCAATTTTCATACGCCGTCGGTTCCTTCTCAGCGAGAAATGTCTGGAGCAGGAAGCAACATCGCAAGTGTTCATGGTCCAAATGGTCTTGATGAAGTCTTGTCCGCGATCATTTGCCTTCAAACTAGTCAAGATGTTGCTTACATCCGACTATAAACAATCTAAAATTGCATTGTTGCGGTGGAATCCCGATTGCCACCAACAAAAACACCCATAGGGTATCAGCAACCATCTCCTGGTGGAAGTGGCAAAATTGCTGGAAATGACATTCACATACCCACTAAAGCTGAAAAATGCTTGAGCTATTTGGAGGAACAACTCATGTAACTCAAAGGTGATGACATCTACAGAGAGAACAGTCGAAAATATGAATCTGTCAATGCTCAACTGCCAACTAATTTCACCATGACAGACATTCCCAAGTTCAAAGAACATGAAAATCCTCTAAATCATATCCGTGCTTTCAAAGACTACATGTCCATCAAGGCATTTAACCCGAGATGTTTCTAAGGATATTTCCTTCACCACTTGACACCATTCCTAAACAGTGGTTCTACTCTCTGGATCATAAGAAGCTGACAACTTGGGATGATGCTGCGATCGAGTTCACTAAGCAATATGTAGATAACGCAGAAATCCAAGTAATTATGCGTACTCTCGAGGTCTTGACTCAGAATGATAAGGAAGGCTTCACTGACTTCCTGACTAGATGGAGAAAAACTAGTACTCAGTTGGTAGAGCGTCCCGAAGAATAAGTTCTGGTCGAAAAGTTCATGGACAATCTTAAGCCAATGTATGCGAGCCATTTGAGGTATCAAAACATCAAGTCCTTCAAAGATTTGACCGTACTAGGCACCAGAATTGAAGATGATATCCGCGAGGGTGACTTATCCAAAACTGTAGGTCATGGATTTCAAGGCTCAACCTCTACTGAAACCCGTTCTTACGGGTCCACTAGCAAAGCTGATGAAGTTAACCTCCTGGAAAATTCCAATTCCAAGAAAAATACACCACCGAAAAAATTCACTGACATTGGTGATACTTACACCAATGCTCTGGCAAGACTGATAAACCTAGGCAAGATAGAGCCTATTGGGCCTACACCTGATCCTGTACCCAAAAAGAAAAGCAAATTCTGGGATGGCAATGCCTATTGTCAATTTCATAGAAGAAAGGGTCATGATACGGATAAATGTTTCAAGTTGAAGCACCTCATTCAAGATATGATTGAAGATGGGAGACTACCAATTCCTCCCCCAAGTAAGCCTAGCAATACCGAAAATCCTCTTGAAATTTTGGTAATCACTACAAATGAAGAGCCTATCATAGATTATTCACACTTGATCTCACCAATCAAAGACCTTGAACAAGAGGAAGAAATGAAAAAAATGATGAAAGAAAAATACGCTCAACCTTGGTATCTGAGGCTACAACGTGAAATGGAAGAAAACAAGAAGAAGTCTGCCTCGCGCTACCTGGATTTCGTCAAAAATCCTTCTGAATCGATAACCCTTGACAGTTCTGATAAGAAATCATCTTCTTATCATGTCAGTTCTTCGGAAGACCTAATGGTGGGGTATATACTGCCACGATGCGGTTGGGACGCAACTGAAAATAGTAGGGTAACGAAGGCTTGGCATCAATGGTGGTTTAGATCAGCAAAGAGGATGACAGATCTAGAATGGAAGACAAAGATGGATCTGAATTACTACTACATTACCGACAGGAAGCTTTACTGCCCTTAAGAAGAACCCGGAGACAACGAGTATGAGTCTGAGTTAGGGTCTGAGTCTAAGTCTAAGAAAGTTGTCCAAGAGTCTCCTCCTTTTGTTTTTCCTTCTAATTTATCTTCTGGCTAGTGTCTTCTAGCGACAGTAATCTTGGGCTTGTCCTAGCGACTTTCCCTCTACCGCCACCGACTGATGATCAGTTGGTATCTTTGTTTCAGCTTTTCGCAAATTTTAATATGAATAAATCAGATTCTGCTTACTCCTCGTGCTTTTATACCTGCAATTTTATTTATGACGATACAGAAGATGATCTTGACCCCGACACAATTGAATTACCTCCCTACATAATAAACGAATTACGAGAGGAGGGACAAGGGGCACCGGTTATAGAAAACACCGAACCAATAAATGTGGGCACAGACCTAGACCATAAAGAACTTAGGATAGGGACAACATTGGACCCAACTGAAAAGGAGGAGTTCATCCGACTTCTCAACGAGTTCAAAGACGTTTTTCCCTGGTCCTACAAGGACATGCCAGGGATAGATAGGGACATGGTTGAGCACCGAATTCCCATAAAGCGTGGATACAAACCGGTGAAATAGATGCTTCGACGGATAAGAATAGAATGTGCTCTAAAAATTAAAGAGGAAAGAGACAAACAATTCAAAGCCGGTTTAATCAAAGTTTCCGAGTATTCTAACTGGGTGGCTAACGTAGTTCCCGTACCCAAAAAGGATGGGCGAATCCAGGTTTGTGTTGATTTCAGACATCTAAATAGAGAAAGTCCAAAAGATGATTTCCCACTGCCTCATATTAACATTTTGGTAGACAACACGGCAGATCACGCACTATTATCATTCATGGACGCGTATGCCGGGTATAATCAGATCAAAATGGCTGAAGAAGACAGGCACAAAACTGCATTCATCACAGCATGGGGTACGTATTGCTACACAGCTATGCCTTTTAGGTTAATAAATGCTGAAGATACCTACCAATGGACCGCTATGACATTATTGTATGACATGATGCATAAAGAGGTGAAAGTATATGTAGATGATATGATTGTCAAATCCAAAGATCGAGAAGGACATATTACCAACCTGCGACGATTCGTCTAGAGACTTCGCAAGTATAACATGAGACTTAATCCTACTAAGTGCGCATTCGGAGTCACGTCAGGTAAATTGTTGGGCTACGTAGTCAGCCAACGAGGGATAGAGATTGATCCATCCAATATCAAGGCTTTGATCGAGATGCCTCAACCTCAGACAGAGAGAGATGTGAGAGGCTTCCTGGGAAAAGTACAATACATCAGTTGATTCATATCGAAACTTACGATGATTTGCGAGCCTATATTCAAGAAATTGAAAAAAATAACTAACACAATATGGGATGACGATTTTCAGAAGGCATTTGACAAAATAAAAGAGATTCTGGCCAAACCACCAGTTCTTATGCCACCGCAGAAAGACCAACCACTATCCTTGTATCTTACGCTCACAGACACAGCCATGGGAGCCATGCTTGCCCAAGTAGTTGAGAAAGAAGAAAGGTCTGTCTACTACCTTAGTAAGAAGTTCTTGGAATACGAGGTTAAATATACACCTCTCGAGAAGACTTGCCTCGCTCTTGTGTTGGCAACAAAGAAGATGCGTCACTACATGCTCAGTTATTCGATCAACGTATACTCGAAAATGGATCCAATCAAATACATATTAGAGAAACAAGTGCTTAGTGGCCGCCTAGCACGATGAACACTGATGTTATCAGAGTTCAATCTTAAGTTCGTCCCTTTAAAAGTCATCAAAGGACGGGCAGTAGCTGAATTCTTCGCTGACAATCCAATTCAAGATACCCAAGTCATAGACACATAGTCAATCCCAGACGAAGACATCATACATACCGACGCTGAATCTTGGGACCTTCACTTTGATGGATCTTATAATCTAAAAGGATACAGCATTGGAGTGTTACTCATTTCTTATGAAGGTGAGTATACACCGATATTGGTCAAACTCGACTTCGAGGTGACTAATAACGTTGCAGAATATGAAGCTTGTCTGATCGGGTTACAAACAGTAGTAAGCCTGGGCATAAAGAGACTACGAGTACATGGGGATTACTCCCTAATAATCAATCAAATCACCGGTTCTTGGAAAATCCGGAGTGAAAGCCTAGCACCTTACCCAGCAAGGATAGACTAATTAGCCCAATTCTTTGACTAGGTTACTTACTTGCATCTGCCTAGAGAGGAGAATCAGTTTGCAGAAGCTCTTTCGAAACTTGTGTCACTGATCAACATGCCTGATAATATGATCGAAATGCCAATTTGCGTCGAGAGGCATTCCGAACCAGCTTATGTGCACTTCTTAAATCAGGATGAGGAAAATCAAGAGGAACCTTGGTACCAATCCATACTGAATTACAAACTCACTGGCGAATACCCACCAAAAATGGATAGTGAAGGATAAATAGCTATATGACGTCTTGCTCCACAATTCGTCCTAAATCAAGGTGACTTATACAAGAGAACACCTCAAGGTATCATTCTGCTTTCCCTCGATCATTCAAAAGCAAAGAAGGTCATGGAAGAGGTTAATGACGGGGAATGCGGTCCCCACATGAGTGGTCCCATAATGGCCAAGAACATAATGAGTCTAGGATATTACTGGACGACTATGGACACAGATTGTGCTAAGTACGTACACTATTGCCATAATTACCAGATCTTCGGGAATGTACAGAACATCCCATCATCTCTGCTCTATAAAATGACATCTCCTTGGCCATTCTCTACATGGGGAATAGACATCATAGGGAAGATCATTTCACCAAGAACGGGGGGCCATTGCTTCATTCTGGTTGCGATTGATTATTTTACTAAATGGGTTGAGGCAGCTTCGTATAATACATTGACTTCTAAACAAGTTGCCAAGTTCATAACAAGTCAACCTCATATGCCGTTACGGGTGTCCGCATGAAATTATTAGTGACAATGGGCCTCATTTCCAAGCAAAAACAGAACAATTGCTGGCTAAGTACAAGATCAAACATCATCACTCATCTTAATACAGACTACAAACCAATGGGGCTGTAGAAGCGGCAAATAAAAATGTCATGACAATCCACAAAAAGATGATAGACAATTATCGAGATTGGCTTAATAAGATACCATTTGCGTTATGGGGGTATCGAACCTCAGTTAGGACGCCCACTAGGGCTACTCCTTTTTATCTAACTTATGGAATAGAGGCGGTACAACCAATAGAGCTAGAGATCCCATCTCTACGTATCCTTCTCGAAAGTCAAATACCAGAGGCAGAATGGAATAGACGCGGATATGAAGAACTCATCCTCCGGGATGAACAACGGTTACAGGCTTTGCATAACATTCAGATGTATCAAGCAAGAATTAGAAGGGCTTTAAATAAAAAGGCCAAGCCACGAAACATCAAGGAAAGGGATTTAGTGCTCAAATCAGTCTGTGCTCTCCTACCGGTCGATCCTTGGGGAAAATTCAAACCTAATTGGGCGGAACCGTATCTTGTTAAGACCATCCTATCAGGAGGAGCAGTTAGAATCACAGACTTAGATGGGAAAGAATTTGCTAACCTAACTAATCTAGATCAGTTAAAGAAATATTATCTCTTAATACACCGGGCTTCGCGGACCCGCACGTGACGCTTCTGTGTCACGTCTCACATGGCCCTTGGCCATTTTTGATGTCATCGTCACTCTTGCATCTTGACATATCTTTTATCATCCTCTGAATCGTAAAAATAATTTAATTGCATTTTTTATCGGAGTATGCAAAGCACCTTGCTTACCGTTCCTAAGTTCGTTATGAAGCTCTTACTTTGAACATTTATTCCTTTGCGCATGTTAAACTACGCCGTTGGTTTGATTTCATCTTAAAGATGGATACGTAGGCAACCCTTTTAAAGGGTACAACCACATCTTTAATGCTTAAATAGAAGGACCGTTTTAATTAACTGATATTCGAAAAAATAAATAAAAGGGACAATCACAAAGTTTCTAAACTACATAATTGTTTATTCATTTAAATAATAATACGACATAATAAAAAAATGTTGAAAATAAAGCCTAGGCTAGGATTCTAAAATACCCGCCATTTATTACAACAAATAATAACTAATAGACATATAATAATGAAAGACAAAGTCCTATTCTAAGTCTTCCATCTTCCCTTTGCCTTTGTCATTCTTCTTCTCATTTCGGCCTTGGGGCGGTCGCTCCTGCACTACCTCTGACCTGATCACCAAAGGTCTTTCCTGTGGCCTCGATCTTCCATCCTTTATCCTCACTATATTCTCATTAGGAAGATTATTTCTTGACTTCTTCCTTGAACTGACGGTTTGGGATCGTTCTCCTACTTCGAACTCAGCAGAATAGTCTTCATTGTCCTTAGCAGCATCCCGCTTCTTGTGGTCAATAGGCTCAGTCTTCCTCATTCTCTCTCGCTCTTCATAAGTGGCAGTCGTGATCCATTTCATGTACGAATCAGATACCCATAAGGAGCCAGGAGGGGTAAGTGTGTACCACATATTTCTCAGCATCCATCGGATAGCCCATTCGCGGCATGATTCAGTGGTATGAGCAAGTACAGTCTGGGGTACAGTGTCAAGCTTCGGTATCTTCTGCTTTAGGCCAACTTGTCTATGTAATCTCTCGGGAAAGATGTTCACCATGAATTCCAAGCTGGGTAAACGAATGGATCGTGTGGGGTCAAGAGATGATACACCAGTCAAAGCTTGCAGACGCCACCATGGCACAATCCATCTGATTAAGGCTCCTCCCTCATTCTTCAACTTGTTCTCCCAATAGTTGCATATCCGGGTAAATTCAACATTGAAGAGCCGGGTTCTCATGGCAATGGAACGAGGATGATAGGACAACGGTTTAACTGAGGGCTCGATTAGTCTCAATCTCTCTATAAGCCATATCTATCAGAAAACGAACAATTATTGTTACAGAAAGAACGAAAAAATGACAGTTGAAAGCAAAAATGAAATGGGGACAGTTCACCTGCAAAATGAGCGGGCTCCCACGGTACAGCGACTTACGATCGGTCTTCCGATCATCTAGTCCAAAAATGATTTCTCCTAAGACCAAGCATGATGGGCTCCTGCGCAGCTTCATTTGCTCAACCACAGAAAGAAGCCTCAGGTCGCCTCTCATATCCTTATCGACACACCCACGGAAGATATAGCAGTGCAAAAGGCAAAATCCGAAGGCTCTACGTCTTCAGACATACGATGACGAAGGATCATTCCAATCCATGAACCGATCTAAGAGGTCGAACATTCTGACTCTTTTCGAGGTCAATATACGATATACTTCAGTCTGAGTAAGGCCTTAGAAATCCCTGAACTTGTTCTTATAGCCTTGAGAACTAGGTAGTACTACCAAAGCATTTCCACATCCCACCCACCAATAGCAGCTATCTCCTTGGGAAATAGACAGATTTTACCTCCCGGAAATGCAAAAACATGAAAAGAAGGATTTCAATAATCAAGACAAGCATCTAAGAAGGGTTTTAATACCTTAACCTGTTTCAAGCTTATGATGATTCCAATCCCATATGCTTCCATGTCATGTTTCTCCACATTTGTGAATTCATTGAGCCATGCTTTGACACGGTTTTCGAAAATATCCATAATAATATTTTTGAGAATTATATTTTGGAGGATTTTATAAGAAGAGAGTATTTGGTGATGGGAATTGTGAGATTAAAGGCCGTACTCACCCTCTATATATAGGTTTTCGGCTTTCCAAATCTCGCTCAGGAAGAAAGAAGCTAGAGAAAGGACGCAGCTCCTGCTGCGCCCTCTGGAAGGAACGCATCTCAGGCTGCGCCCTTTCCTGAGTATTATTCGTTGGAGGCAGCCATCAAAAGCTTTCCATATTTAATTTTTGGCAAGTTTTTCCTATTCCTATAGGCTTAAACTATAATATTTCGGATTTTTCTTAAAATCCGAATCCCGAGTCGGCGGGACCCGTTTTTCGAGACGGTTTTCCGCGACATTTCGATTTTCGTTGCAAAATCACGATCCACACTTACCATTTCTCTCATTTTTTTCTTTTGGGGTTACCACTCCCTAGTCCGGGTCGCATTTATGCATTTCGTGTCGCCCCATTTAGTAGGCGGGCATTTTTCTCAATTTGGTCGGCATTTGTGTTTGGTTGTTCAGAGCCAAAACTTGTAATTTTCAATTATTTCTATTATTAATTCAGTTAATTCATTTTATTTCAATTTTCTCATTTCAGTTTAATTTTCTCATTTCAAATTCACTTTAATTCATTTTAATTCATTTATTTAATTGACTTATTTTGTAAACATGCTTGCTAAATGATGTTATGCTTTTTTGTATTTTTCGGCGGCATAATGGTTGAAATATTGCCCAGCCAAACCTGTATGTAAACTAACCTGCAGGTAAATAACTCCCAACAAGGCTCCAACGGCATAAAGGGCAGACATATATACATCAAAAATCAAGAAATATGTACAAAATGGGCTATACAAGTATCCGGACTCATGTCTGTCATCAAAAAATAATATCAGTCATCTGATAGAAGATCATCTAACTCCTCTTGAAATACCAAACGCTCCTGCCGATTGGCAATCTCCGCATCTCGAGTCATGAGCTCCCGCTCCAAATGAGCCATGTCTCCGCGGACCACGGCCAACTCGGCCTCCACCTCACGCTCGCGCTATATAGCCAAAAACAAAATCATTACTATCAAAATGTGAATGATATCATTATCAGACAAGTAAGAGAGGAAGAGGTTCATACCCGTGTCCTCGGACCACCAGCTAGGGCCTCTACAGCTGTCGCCCTCAAGCGGTTGGCCATCCGCCACAACTGAACATGACTCGACGGTCGTACCTGCATTTCAAAATTTCAAGCCATTAACCTATGTTCATACATAAGAAAAGAAAGAATGGGGCAAGGCTGTAAACTAAGGGCTTACCCTCCTAACGACGTGCCAGTCACCTCCTCAGTGAAGGTGTCCACCGTCGTGTGCACCACCGTGTCAGCATCCGGTCCAGGGTACTCCAATATGACCGGGTAAGCTGGGGGCTCGGCACCCGCCTCGTCAATCCCCTTTATGCAAAAGCATCAATCATTTTATGGAATGAAAGAAAGCATCAATTGTTTGGAAGGACAAATGAAATCAATACGTACCACGATCAGCCAGTGAACCAACCGTCTTTGCACAAACTCAGAATAATCCGAGTCAGGAAGGAAAAGGGCATCACCACCAAGTCCAGCCAATTTTGTTGCCCTCTCCTCGATAGAAGGCTCCCTAAACATCGTCCGAGGCGAATCGATAGGGACAACGAAGAGATAACTGGAGCACTAGCGAGACAGATGCTCACCTAAGTACCAAACAGGTCCCATAGGTGTCGCTAAGAGGAGCCTGCAAGAGCTTACAGGCCTAAGTCGATCGGCTACGAAAACCGGAACCTCTAAGTAAGCCTTCCAAGGTCTTGGGGTCCATTGATCAATGCAAAATGATATAAGGAAAATGAAGTAATAAACTAAATGAAATCAAAAAGACAAAAAAAAGAGTTCCACTTACGTTCTCCAGCCTTAAAGCATTCACTTGCCTCCTGCAAGTATCGTAAGAAGACCGTTGGCTCTTCTTCCGACAGACAATCCAATCCCTCACGACAGGATATCGTCGAGCCACGTCCGCATCCTGGGCCGGGGAAAAGTCGGCAAAGTAAGAATATATCCAGGCCTGCAAGATTTATAAACAATCATTTGCTATTATTCAAGACAAATTCAAATTTGATATTTACGTGCAATCATTTGCCTAAATCCAAATCAAATGTTCAAACATTTAAATTCAAGACTTGACATCTATATGCGATCATTTGCTATTTTGCATGCGATCATTTGTAAGGAAACAAAAAAATACAAGAAATAAGTGGCATACCTCCAAAAATAGGTCGGGTCCAATGGTGGCAGGAGAAGTCCATCTCTCGATCAACTCAGGACGAACCATGGCCCTCATGTACCGAGTGAGGACCACAAAACTCGGAGTAACCCAGTCAAAACAGCCTAGGCCACCCAAGTCTGACAAGTACGAGAGCAACTTCGTCGACAGTCACTCCCCCTTATCACCAAAGTAAATCGATGACAAGAACCACCACAACCAATGACGAGCCCTATCAGATGATGGTCTATTGCCATCAAAATAATCCTGAATGTAAGAACTAGGAACCAACCCAGGCACTCAAACTGCACCCTTAGGCAGGTTCCAGCTTATCAACTTCCTGGCCTCTGCTGAATCGGCCCTCATAGCCGTCTCAGGCCACATCACCTCCTTTTCTCCGCACGGAAGGTCGGAGATCATCCCGAAGTCCTCCATGGTAACCCCGATCTCACCAAACGGCATATAAAAGGTCGAGGTAGTGTCTCAAAATCGATCCAAGAAAGCTCGAATCAGGCTCATGTTGGCCCGAATCTGCTTTGCCTGGATCTCCACTCAAGCTCTAACAAACAAACTGAAGGCACTCCGGTCAATCATCAACCTCTACTCATCGGTAAGCTTACCACGAGCCACCATCACGTGGTGCAGCCGGAGAAAGACCGCGTGTTGCCGGCATCCTACATATTTCAAAGTATAGGCATCAAAAGACATGAGCAGAAACAAAATAAAAAAGATAAAGAAAGACACCGTAAGGAAGAAAGCATACCAGCTCGGTAGGACAAGTGGCTTTCCGTGGCCCAGATCAAATGACTAATATCCCACATCGCGGCCCAACCTAGAGTCGGAGCAAGCAATCGTCGTCTACTCTGAGTCTGAACCCTCCTCGGACCCTCCGCAGCTTCCTGAGTCTCTGGAACTCCCGTGTGAACCACGAGAGCTGGCTCAATCTCATACTCATACTCCATCGGGTCCTCCACTCGTCCGGAAGTAGAAGCAACATCACCTACAAGTCAAAAACAGATCGAAAGTTATGGTTTCGGGCCACTTTTCCGAGTCGGATGAAATGAAAATCATTTTTCGTTTTCATGCCACGTTCCTACGTGTTATTTACATGTCTCACATCCAAAGAAAATCAAAAATTCGGCAGCATTTCGGCTATAATTCGAATAACAAAAAGAAGTGTTCTGGAGGCGCAACGAAAGACTGAAACTTTGATCATGCACAAAGTTTACCCATAATCTCGGGGTCTCAAAACAACAAGGTTCGTCAAATTCCGACATGGATAAGGCCATTTTCGAGCCATATAAGTGTATATACACGAAACCGTCTCAAAACTAGCGTAAACTCGTCTACAATGGATGAAAATGCGAAATAAATACATGGTTATGATCCTAACATGACCAATTACACTATCCTAATTTCAATTTCATAAGACGAATTCATTTGAGACAAAAACCCCAAATTTTCGAAAATTAGAGTAGTATAAACCCTAATTTCTATTCAAAAATCAAGCAAAATCGATAATAAATAGCAAAGACAAGATGCATACCTGGATTAGTCATGATCAACGATAAAATTGGGTGTGATTTTTATGGGGTTTTTTGAGCTTTTGATGAAGAAAGTCAAAAAGTTTATGTTTTGGTGATAATGGGTTTATCGCGCCTTTCTTTCTATTTTACTGGGAAGAGACAAGCTCGAGAAAGGACGCAGCAAGGGCTGTGCTCTTCTTGAAGTCGCATCCCAGGCTGCGCCTATTCCTCAGGCTATTTTCAGCTAAATGAATTCGTTAAGAGTTCGTAAGATGTGAGTCATTCCTCTAACAGTTTACTTCTAATATTTTTTATCATATTTCGAGGATCATTCCTTCTACAACATCGGTTTCCCGATAAGGTCTCCCCAATGGATATATTTTGAGCATTACGCCTTCTCCCCAGCGAGAGTCCACAATTTTCTCACCTGCTTGCACAAAGAAAAAGACAATTACACGTTTATCAGAAAAACTAAATGCCAACACAGCACAAGTCGTTATCGACAAAGACAAAATTAACGCCAGACTAAAACCTTTTATCAGAGGTCAAGGGCGCATTCCTTCTTTCATCAGACAAAATTAACGCCAGACTAAATTCTTTTATCAGAGGTTAAGAGCGCATTCCTTCTTTCATCAGACAATTTAACGCCATGCGAAATCCTTTTATCAGAGGTCAGGGGCGAAATCGTTTTAGCAGAAATCTCAGGTATGGTTTCTTCTTATGGCTGGCGAGCCTCCTCACGCAGTCTAATGGACAATAAACAACCCTCCCCGATAGTCGACAGAATCTAAACTGTTCCCGACGACAGGTCCTTGGCTCAGTCCCTTTGAGTCGCCTCGTATCGCCATAGTCTTCAGGCTGTAATCTTCGATTGACCTAAGGGCTATACTTTAACTTTCGCCTTGTCCAAGCCTCAATCAAAGTGGGGGCTCTATAGACACCTCGTTCTGCACCTCCCACAAACCACCCAGTAAAGATTGGGCAGCATGCTTAATATATGGTACGAGTTTATGACATTTTATAAATCCGTCGTCAAGTGGTAGCTCAAACAACTGTGTCAACCCCTTAGTCGTCATCTACGAGCCGATAGGGTCGTTTTGACAGTAATTAGAGTCTGTTAAGAATCTGGGTCAAAAATCGTCTTCATTTTCTGATACCGTTTAAACCCGTTTCGGAAGGTTCTAGAATGCCATCGCCTAATAATATTTGAATACAAATATCTCGTCCACATATCATACCTTGCGGAATAAGGAAGTCATTATCTTCCTATTTCCATATTCAAACCACAAAGATCTTGCGTGCTGAGCTGGATACCACTGGGGAAAGGACGTAGCAGAGGCTGCGCCTCTTCTTGAGGACGCAGCTCAGACTGCGCCTCTTCCCCAGGTTGTTTTCAGCAGTTTTCAGACTTCCAAAACCCTAGCCCGTGATTAGTATAAATAGAGCTCTTCATACCTCGTACTCTTCATGCGAGTGTCCGCCCCTTCTCTTCTCTCTCTTTGCATTCTAGACCTAGGCTCTTGCGGTTTGACATAACGTGCTTAATCTTTTTGACCACGTTAGCTCGAACCCTTTCGAGTACCATCACGATTTGCATTTGACCGACAGATTTGACCAACTACACACCGACATAATTAATAATTAATCATTCTTTATTAAATAAAGGCATTCTCATTTAAATTTAACTCGAGTTACCACTAAAAAGACGTTTTAGTTATTCTCGTGCCATTAACATGTAAGTCTGAGGGTGTAAATCTCAATTTTCATTAATTTGTAATTTTAATACTGTATTTTGTTGTTTATGTCATAAAT
>JAOWBH010140295.1:0-13562 GCA_028566215.1 Silene coronaria | reverse complement strand
AGGGCAAATCCTTTTTCAAGAAGGGGAGATTGAAGTGAAATAAGCCATGCTCAACTTGAGTGTAATTCATCCGGTTTCATGGGCTTCATTCCGTTGAAGTCCAACTCAAAATTCTAGTGAAACATGAGGCAATATAGGCCTAGGATCTTAGTATAATGAGCCAAGGGTATTTTTAAATAAATAAATAAAGCTTGGGAGGGAAAAGAGGTTAAAAAACCATAATCTTGGACAATAGAAGTCCATACACACGGTTCCAAAGGCAAGGGAAACATCCAAGTGTGCGGTTTGCAACACACATGCATATGTCGCTTTCATCCTTTCCTCTTTTGTGCAAGACCACATACAAGCATCTTTTCCTTGTCCTAAGGCTCTTATGACTATCTTGGCTGGCCATGGGAAGCCTTCAAGTGCACGGTTTGCCACACCATGCATGGGTCGCTTTCATCTTGTCCTATTTTGTGCAAGACACATTCCAAGCACAAATCCCTTATCCTTACACTTCCTACACGGTTGGCTGGTCATGGGAAGCTTCCAAGGGTTCCTACTTTATGTTTATTACTCTTATCCCATTAGTTTGTTTCATTTCTTTACTTTAATTTGTGTAAAGCCTTTTGGCTGATTGTGTTTGGCTTTGACAGCCCTTTTGGCCGGTTTTGTAGGCTCTTGTGAGCCCTTAGATGTGTTTCATTTGAGTGGTGGAGATTATATTGCTTAGCATATAAAAGAAAGTCTCCAACCTTTGTAAAAATCAGATTTGATGAAATGAAAAACCAAGTTAAGCTAAGTGCTTTCTTAAATATTTATTGCTTAGTGCTTGAATTCTCCATTGCTAAGTGCTTGGGGTGGGATTTTGTTTAGTGCTTGATCTTGTTCTTTTAATCTTAATTCTAGGCTTAGTGCTTGAATTAAGTCATATCCATTTTTAATTCTTTTCAAAACCATTCGAAAGTAACAACAAAAAAACCGAGTCTTTGAGCTAAAATTCGTGATTATTTCTTATCATTTTGAGTGATTTCATTCAAGGTGATAGTTTCACTCCAAAGTGGTATCAGAGCCTAAGTTAACACAATTCCATTGTTGTGTTAGTCTTGGAAAAAATCTTTCCTGTGAGTTTATTATATCCTAACCACATTCAAAAACACAAAACAACCATGAGAGAAAAGAGAGTCAATGGTCTTGAGGCAAGTGTGAATCGATTCGATGAGATATGTGACTTAGTGTTGAAGTCACTCAAGACCATCATGAACAACATGCCAACACCACTAGGAGGAGGCCGAGGGTTCCACAAAAAAATCGTGAAGCCCAGGAAAGAAGAGACAATGAGATCTCATGTTCGAAAATTGAGGGAATACTTGGACTCTCTTAAGCCTAAGTCCATGGAAGTTCATGCTAAGGAGGAACAAGGTGAAAGGCATGTTCTTTCATCTTCAATGGAACAAGGACAAGGTGACACCAACCGAGTTCAAGTCCATGGTGCAAAAGAAGAGATCTTGAAGCTCGAAATGCAAAGAGAATCTAATTTGTGCTTGGTCTCTCTTGAGCCTAAGTGCAAGGATGTTCAAGGGAAAGATGTTGATGATGTCCTAGGTGAAGGACAGGAGCAAGAGATTTAGGTTGGTGCATGCCCAAGCACTTACTTGAGTCCATTAGAGTTGTCCATAAACCGAAGGCTACAACGACTAACTCACAAGATGGGCCTGATTTTAAGCTCCTTTGAGGGTGAGTTGCGTTGGGATTCAATCAAGGGTCAAACAAGAGGAGAGTCTTGGGTTGTACCATACTTAAGTGTGCCAAATCAACCCCTTGTGGCAGCCTTGATGTCGGTTTCAAGACCAACTTCTTGGAAGGTATATCTTGTCACAAATCAACTCCTCACTTTCATTTTTATATGTTGATGAGGTTGCAAGTTAGTCTTGTTCACTTGGGTGCAATTTCATACAAGTTAAGAATGGAAAATGTTGAAATGAGACATTACATTTACATGTTACCAAGGGGTGGTGATGTGAAATGTTTTGAGAATTTTAAGTGCATTCAAAGTTTTGGTCATAAAGTGTTTGAGCTAATGAGTAGAATGTTTATTTCTAAAATGTTCATTCTTATTTGTTCAAAGTGAAAGTTAAGTTTTGAAAGTGAAATAGATCACATTATGACCTACTATCTAGTTCTTGAATTTTTGTTTTGTGAGGCGAAAATTGCTCAAGGCCCTTGTGATAACTTGTTAACATCACTTGACACATCAAGTACAAGTTCATTATATGATAACAATGGAGTCTTTGCTCACTTAGTAAGGGTTGTATTGAGATTAATACACGGAATTAGCAGCAGACCCTTAAACACACTCCTACACTCGAATGGTGATGTGGTGAATCGTTTTGAAAAGTTTACATGCTTTCAAAGTATTCATTATAAGGTGTTTGAACTGATAAGTAGGATTTTCATTTCCGAAATGTTCGTTCTTATTCATTCAAAGTGGAAATTATTTAAGCATGATAGGTTGAGTCGAGTTACGCGTTGCAGTCCAGAATTGAGTATTACGTGTCTATGGAACTATGACATCAAAGGGATTGACAAAATTTGTGTGGATTTGTTTACCATGTCCATTACGAATTCCTTACATGATGTTGTTGGGGTTTTTGCTCATTTGGTGATGATTCTATTGAGGTTAAAACATCGGAACATCAGCAGCCCCTTGAGTACCTTAAGGGAGTACTCTAATTTTGATAGTCCTCTTCTGAATCTAAATTATAACGATCATTTGCTCCACAAGCTACCCCATTACTTTGTTGAGGTTAGAGTCAAGCATGAGCCTCTGTGGTTATTGATGGACATAAGGGTTTTGGGATTAGGAGCTTATGCACACATGCTTAAGAATGAGCTATTGAATTGTACTCTAAGGTATATGAGGCTGTTCAAATTGGGAATCAACCATAAGATATATGGTTTCATTGTCCAATTATGGTGTATGATCCCGGTGATATGAACGAGACACGTCTAAGTCCTCTTGTGTTGAGTTCCTATTATGAATGGCTTGGTGAAAATCATGCCGAGGATTTGAGGGCAAATCCTTTTCAAGAAGGGGAGATTGGAGTAAAACTAGCCATGCCCAACTTAAGGGCTATTTCATCCGGTTTTAGGGGCCTTATCAATCGAGGTCCAACTCGATGTTCAAATGAAATAAGAGATGATATGGGGCCTAAGAGCTTAATATAATGAGCCAAGGATATATTTGAATAATAAAAGAGTGTATTGGAGGCTAGTTGGCACGGTTAGAAGGGGAGAAAAGGACCTCTACAGGGTTTGCTAGGCCAAGTACAAGGGTCACTTTCACCATTCCTCTTTTGTCAAGATAAGTCTTAAGGCATCTTTTCTTCTTCTTTGGGCCTTATATCCTTTCTTGGCCAGTCTTGGAAGCTACAAAGAGGACCACTACTTTACAATTAATGCCTTTTGTCTCTTTGATTTGTTTGTGAAAGGCCTTTTGTCTCATTAGTTTGTTTTATGTTTTTGTTTATGTAAGCTTTTAAATTGTGTAAGTCCTTTTGGTTGTTTGTGTATGTCTTGTAGGGCCTTTTGGCCGGTTGTCTTAGGCTCTTGTGAGCCCTTGTATTTGTTTCATTTTGAATGATGGAGATTACTTGGCCTACATTATAAAGGCAAGACTTCAACCCTTGGAACAAAGCATATTTGATTGAATGAAAAATCAAGTTAAGCTATGTGCTTTCTTAAATATTCATTGCTTAGTGCTTGAATTCTACATTGCAAAGTGCTTGGGGCGGGATAAGGTCTTGCTTAGTGCTTGATATTGTTCTTTTAGTCTTAATTCTTGGCTTAGTGCTTGAATTAAGTCATATCCATTTTTATTTCTTGTCAAAACCATTCGAAAATAACAACAAAAAACCGTGACTTTTGAGTGTCAAAACCGTGAGTATTTCTTATCATTTTGAGTGATTTCATTCAAGGTGATAGTTTACTCCAGAAAGATGGAAATCAGCTAGAAAAATATAGAAATTGTTAGAGAGAGTAGATGGATTGAATTGGATTACGTAGTTTTATTTTAGGTTTAACATATAAAAATAATTGTGAAAGACTGAAATAACCTTTAAATGTACAATAACTAGTAAATGATAATTAAGTTTTACTCCCAAAAAAAAAAGGGTGTATATTATGAAAATCAAACCCGAGGAAATTTCCACTAATTAGGTGAGTATGAAATTTGAAATCACATAAAAATTAAAACAGTTGACCTACTCGTAGTTTGGGTGTGACGGAATAATAGAATGCTTGTACCTGACTGCATCTCCTCTTTTGTCTATTTATTTAATTAATTATAATTTGATATATACAGAGTACTTCGTTGTTTTGTCCGTCACTCTTAGGGCTTAACATTCTTGATTGCATTCATTCCTCGATTTCATCAAATTCATCAGATTTAAAAACAGCTTTTTATTCATCTATATTCTCATACATACACAATTCAACACCATGCATTGTCAAAACCCAGTGATGAAATCCACCACTGTTATCCCAAATACATTCAAATTCCATGGCTTCTCCCCATGCAAACCTTCTTTTGGACCCTCTGCATTTCATCCCACTAAATCAGGTAATGCTCTTTTTCATGCCTTCTGTTTTATTTGATGAAAATGCTGCATAACCAAGTTTGGTGTCTGCCATCCCCTGCCTGTACAGCTAATGCTGCCTTATTGCGTTGATTAGCCCCCTTTTTTGCCCCGTCTCCTTCCCTGTCCTTGATAACGAGTCTTTCAAGTTGGGTGCTTTCTATTTATTACTTGTACTTCTGAAAAACGATTCTGATGCGGAATTTGTATCTTTAAGAGCCTGTTTGCTAATATTGCAAATTTGTTGCGTTTTTTCTTTCAGTGGTGACATTTTGTAGTGCAAGTAACCCGAGCATTGAGAATTTACAAGAGCATGGGTCGGTGGTATCTGTTCAAGGAAGTGAGAAAAATGGTTCTGTAGTGCGCAACAATGAATTCATCAGTGGAGGAAATTCTACAGGGATTGTTACTAACTTGTCGACAGTTGATGAGTTCTGTTACATGCTTGGAGGAAAAAGGCCGATTCACAGTATCTTGGTCGCCAACAATGGAATGGCTGCCGTCAAATTTATAAGAAGTATCAGGACTTGGGCTTATGAAACCTTTGGATCAGAGAAGGCCATATCGTTGATAGCCATGGCCACTCCTGAAGACATGAGAATCAATGCCCAACATATCCAAATTGCAGATCAGTTTGTTGAAGTTCCTGGTGGGACTAACAACAATAACTATGCTAATGTCCAACTCATTGTTGAGGTACTATGTTTTGTTCATGTAGCACCATCATTACCATTTTCGTTAGCTGCTTATCAAGTATGCAAATTTTGGTAAACGTTTGTTTTTTAAATTGAAATAATCCCGATTTCCCCTGCAACAACTTCTCATTGCCCCATTCAAACCGAGCAAAAAGAAAGACAATTGTTTTAGGAAACTATTGTACTCCAAACCAAACGACGACGTACTTCAAGATCAAGATAACTATGAAAAAACAAAACTATTTATTCAACATAAACGTGAAGGAATATCACTTGATTATATACCTTCTCTCAGGTGGCAGAAAGCACCAACGTCGATGCAGTTTGGCCTGGCTGGGGACATGCATCTGAGAACCCTGATCTACCAGATGCACTAGGTGACAGGGGAATTGTATTTCTAGGTCCTCCAAGTACATCTATGGCAGCCCTTGGCGATAAAATTGCCTCAGCATTGATCGCTCAAGCTGCCGATGTTCCTACACTTCCATGGAGTGGTTCTCATGTATGCATGAACTTCACTGTACAATTCTTCCCAAATTGTAGTACTTCAAGAGCTGGTTTTAGAATTTGATTAAATATCTTGCTACAGGTGAAAGTTCCTGCCGAGAGTTGTTTGGATACGATTCCTGATGATATATGTAATGCTGCTTGTGTTTCAACCACAGAGGAAGCCATAGCCAGTTGTCAAGCTGTTGGTTATCCAGCAATGATTAAGGCCTCCTGGGGTGGTGGTGGAAAAGGGATTAGAAAGGTAAGATACCAACAAATTTTTGAATATTAAACTATTTTTTTTTTCTAGTTACTACTCTCAAATGTCATGAACAAACAATAAATTTGTTCTTTAGGTTCATAATGATGATGAAGTTAGGGCATTGTTCAAGCAAGTACAGGGTGAAGTTCCGGGTTCACCCATATTCATAATGAAATTGGCTTCACAGGTCAGACTTTCTAAAATCAATTTTCATTGATTTGGCTATATAATTTGTCTTGTCTTAAGAACTGGATATTTTTTTATGCATTTCAGAGCCGACACTTGGAGGTACAATTATTGTGTGATCAGTATGGCAATGTAGCTGCATTGCACAGTCGTGATTGCAGTGTTCAGAGGCGCCACCAGAAGGTGGGTCCCGTTGTGGTTCATCGTCAATAACAAGAATTTTTGTGAGTGATGTATTTACTCCTTGTGGGTTCTTAACAATGCTTACAGCTGAATGTTCTATTTCCCTCACTTTGATTGATCAGATTATTGAGGAAGGCCCAATAACTGTTGCTCCGCTAGAGACGGTGAAGAAACTAGAGCAGGCAGCTAGAAGATTGGCTAAGTGCGTAAATTATGTTGGAGCAGCCACTGTTGAATATTTGTATAGTATGGACACTGGCGAGTTTTATTTCCTGGAGCTCAACCCTCGGTTACAGGTACGGTTCACCCTTAATTCTCTTCTGGTAATGTTAATTTGTTTCTAGCAAATTGACTTCTCATCATCATTGCCTCAACCCTCACATGTACATAGCCTTAACCTTGTCTTAGCAACACAAATTAAAGAGGCTTTTTTCCGAATGACCCAAGATGAAAATTGCGCCAACAGCATCACATTACTACTACATCACAATAAAAAGAAGCGCAATCCAGCTTAATGAGTCATTTTGCTTTATTTAATCATTAATCCAAAACCAAATAATAATGAGTCTTTGGCTCCGTTGGAAATTAACCACATTGCAAATACACATATTCCCCATATTTGTCTTCATAAATTAGGAGATAGTATAGATTAAGATGTGAAAATACCGGTAACGTAACGTCAAATTCTTGAGATATTGGTTGCTGCCAGAATCTCAGCAGTTTTCTGGAGGGCCTCGAAGAAAGGGAAATAACGTAAAAGTGACATGATGTTCTGTTATGTAATGAAAGGACAGCATATTAATACCTCTCCAATTTTTATTTGCTTGCTGTTAGTATATCTTAGTTCTTCAGTTACTAAAGAACAATGAGTCTCTTTTGAGATTGGCTCACATGTGAGACCAACCGAAATATTTTATGTGAACCTTATTTAGTTACATGATGATATTAGCTGCACCAACCGACATTTCAAAATATGATGGTTACGTATCAGGGTTTATGTTAAGAGGAGCATTTTACTACTTCTCCAAATTGTATTTGCTTGCTGTAAACATACCTTTGTTTTTTACACTAATTAACGGTGAGTCTTGTTTGAGGCAATTTCACATGTGAGACCTTCCCAAATGCTTTTGTATTTCTCATTTAGTAATATGGCTAATGGTGTTCATGTCATATGTGAGGGACGGTCTCATATAAGTTTGTCTGTATTATGAATGACTGTGTAAAAAGATATAATGCTTTACTCCCAATCAATTGTCATAGAATTTCCATTACACTACACTTGATTTGTTGTCATGTTAATATTTTTCATGTGTAGCTAAAGTCTTCCATTGTTGACCCTAAATTCAGGTGGAGCATCCAGTCACTGAATGGATTACAGATGTTAATATTCCAGCAGCTCAGGTTGCAATCGGCATGGGCATTCCTCTTTGGCAAAATCCTGGTATATTTCCTTCCATCCTTGTGATTTGGCGGATACCATTGTTTTTGCTGCATTTCGATTTGATTTAAGGACTTGTTTCAATCCAGAAATTCGGCGATTCTATGGGAAGAGACATGGTGGGGGTTATGATGCTTGGAGGAAAACAGCAGTTATAGCTACTCCATTTGATTTTGACAAAGCAGAATCTGTAAAACCAAAGGGGCATTGTGTTGCTGTACGATTGACTAGTGAAAATCCTGATGATGGGTTCAGGCCTACGAGTGGGAGAGTGCATGTCAGCCTTTTTTTCCTTTTTTTTTCTCATTTTTTGTGCTTACAGTTGATTAAATTTTGATCGTTTATATGTGAGTTGCTATCAAAAACCTACCTTTGTCTTTCTCAGGAGTTGAATTTCAAGAGCAAGCCAAATATGTGGGCATACTTTTCTGTTAAGGTATTTGCTTCATAACTTATAATATCGTTAAATCCTATTGACTCGCCATGAACTAGTTACTGATTGATTGTTCTTTATTGCAGTCAGGAGGAGGCATCCATGAGTTCTCAGATTCTCAATTTGGTAAGTATTCGATAGAAACTTTGAAGTACTGTCTCATATTGATCCATTCAAGAGTCTCTGAAGGTGTCTAGAGATGAGATGTTAATGGTGGATTGACTAATCTACATGTCTACTTTCTTGACAAAGATGTTGCACAAAAGTATCTAACTTTGTGGGACTTCTTTGTTTGCATTATTTTGTACTCCCTCTATTCATGAATACACATCGTTGTTGCTACGTTGGATTGCCCATAAATGAACGTCCCACTTGGAATGCAGTTTTTTTGTATGTTATTTGTGGTCATTGTTTCGTCTGATCCCACATTTGCCATGAACAGGCATTTACAATCATATTTATTATGTTGCTTCATTTTTGTGCAAAATCACGCGGGGTGTTTATTGCAGAACATAGGAGGTATCTCAAAGCCTCCCATGTATAAGAACAGATTGAATTTGAGTCTGATTTGCTTGCAGGCCATGTTTTTGCTTTTGGCGAATCTAGAAGCTTGGCCATTGCAAATATGGTGCTCGGTTTGAAAGAACTTCAGATTCGTGGGGAAATTCACACTAATATTGATTATACCATTGATCTTTTACATGTGAGACTGCGACTAAAACTGAGATTTCTTCACTTTTATTGTTCTTGGAATTTTCACTATACTTCAAAGTCTTTCATTCTAGCTCATTCATTTTCCCTTAGGCTTCCGATTTCAGGGAGAACAAAATTCATACAGGTTGGTTGGATACCAGAATTGCTATGAGGGTCAAAGCAGAAGGACTACCTTGGTACATTTCTGTTGTGGGAGGGGCTCTATATGTAAGTATATATTTCTTCAAACAGATGATGCTAATATTTTGGTGCGATTGTTAACTTCATAATACTCCATGAGTCTGTTTTTATTGTCCCTATTCGACTGTGGTGGTCAAACGATGTCAACATGGGCTTGTATTTTCTCAGACTAGACAGTGTAAAGTATATAACCACTTTACAAAAATGTTAACATTAGAATAGGTTTTTGATAAATTGAACACGACAAACTTTATGCCGTACCTCTATCTATAGTTGGAGATTCTAATGGTAATTTTGCTATTGGTTGACCACCAAGTAAAACAGGGACAAATTTGGGGTTGAGGGAATATTGTATATCTGATTGCATTTCCTTATTCTTCTCTATTAACAGAGAGCATCTACTAGTAGTGCAGCTAAAATTGCAGAATTTGTTGGTTATCTAAAAAGGGGCCAAATTCCTCCAAAGGTATGGACGCTTAAACTAGATGACGGACCTTACTTCCTAGAATAGTGTTTGGCTGTTAAAATATATTAATCCTGTTCTGTATTTGCAGCATCTACCAATTGTCCAGTCGAAAGTTTCTCTTAATATTGAGGGCAGCAAATACACTGTATGTTCCGATGTTCCGCTTTCATCAGGATAATATCCAGTTTACACATAAATACATTTAGTCCACACAGTTCTTATCTATTTTAGTTTCGAGTATATTAATCAGTGACATTTTCTTTGGCTGCTCCCTAGGTTGTGCTGATGTGGGGTGGATCTGGAAGGTACAAATTGAGATTGAATGAGTCAGAGGTTGAAGCCGAAGTGCAAGCTCTAAGAGATGGAGGCCTCTTGATGCAAGTAAGATCTTGTCTAAAAATAGATTAAAATAAAGTTTTGGGTAGCTCCTCCCTATAAGCTATGGTAATACATGGTGAAGTTGTATGTTCTTTGGGGTGGTTTCAACGTGAAACTTTAAAGACTCCCCCTGAATCAATGAATCCTCTTATCGTCTTACCTTAGCTCATCGTAGATCATTTCTACCCAGAAGTGTTTTTTGTCTTGATTAATCTAGGCAGCATATGTTTTTCTCCTCTGGAAAATTTAAGCCCAACCATTATGCCATTATCCACTACTTTGTTGTTTGATGTATGCTAGTTCTCAGAGTCTTGATGAACATTGTTTTTTAAATCGCATACAGTTGGATGGGAAGAGTCACATAGTATATGCTGAGGAAGAAGCATCAGGAACTCGCCTTCTTATTGATGGGAAGGCCTGTTTACTTCAGGTACCAACCTTGTACTTTTTTTTTCACAGTATGCTAATACCTTGTAATCTTAACCATGTTAATAAGTTTTTTTTTTTTTTTTTTTTACTTTTCAGAATGATCATGATCCATCAAAACTAATGGCAGAGACGCCATGTAAGTTGCTCCGATACTTGGTGGCAGATGGTAGTCACATTGATGCTGACACTGCATATGCTGAAGTTGAAGTTATGAAGATGTGTATGCCCTTAATTTCACCCGCCTCTGGTGTAATACGGCTAAAGTCGTCCGAAGGTCAAGCATTACAGGTAAAATCTCGAGTTTCTACTTTAAATAATGTTGCCTTACGCGCTTGTTAGGGAGGAAGGATTTGAAGAGAGGGAATGGAGCCCTTTCCTTCTTTTTAGTTACTAGGTTGAGGGAAATGGAGCGATTTATTTTTCGTCGTCCAAGAAAATTCAAATACTTCACTCCCCCTCCTCTTCAACAATTATTTCCAAACAATCCCTAGGATCAGTTATACAGTATTGTTTATTTTATTCTTTGTAAATGCTGATTATCTAGGCCGGTGAACTTGTCGGAACACTTGATTTGGATGATCCTTCTACTGTAAGTAAAGCTGAAACCTTCCGTGGTAACTTCCCTGTTCTGACGGCCCCAACTGTAGAATCTCGAAAAGTTCATCAGAGGTTTGCTGCAAGCATAAATGCAGCTCGGATGATCCTTGCAGGTTATGAGCGCAATATAGATGAAGTAAGCATTCCATCCTTTTGATTACTGTGCCACATTCTAATGCAACTTTTGAGAGAACATAATAAAGGTGTAAAATGACTATAGAAGTCAGGACGACATATTCTCCCATTGAGAAAATTAGCAGGAGAGATCACCTTCTAGGTTCTGGTCATTGTCAGGCTTGCAAGTGTGTAAAATATGAGGGTGATTGCTGCAACTTAGAAAGGGAGGTCTAGAAACCGATATACTATCAGTAAAGCCTGAATCTTCACTATCTTGATCATATGTTTTTGGTCAAATGACCTGTTAAAGCAACTTGTTGATTTATGACTAGTCTCTGAAGTAGTTGGTGAATCAATCTGAAGAGCTGATTCATTTTTGCCCTTCTTTAATTTTTGCACAAGTTAGGTTTTGTTTTCTTGACGATTGTGGTTCTTGATATCTCTCAGGTACTTAAAACTCTGTTTAACTGTCTTGATGATCTCGAACTCCCTTTCCTGCAATGGCAAGAATGCATGTCTGTTCTAGCTACGCGGCTCCCTAAAACCCTGAGAAATGAAGTACTTTTCTACTGTAAATTGACCTGTATATTTTCATTCTTTGTTGGTTTCTAAATTGCTTGTACATTATAATTGATCATTCCTTTACATATGGATATTTCAGTTGGAATCAAAATTTAGAAAATATAATGGGATTACCAATTCTCAAAACATTGAGTTCCCTGCTAAGCTATTGAAAAGTGTTCTTGAGGTCAGTATTTCACCTTAGTAGCCTTTTATCCTTTAATTTTTTTTTTTTGTCTTAAAAGGACTACTGATGCTATGAAAGTATTATTCTTTGTCAGGCCCATTTAAACTCGTGCCATGGAAAAGAGAAAGAAACTCAGAAGAGACTTATTGAGCCTTTACTGAGTCTAGTAAAGTCTTATGAAGATGGAATTGAAAGCCATTCCCATGTCGTTGTTCAGTCCCTTTTTGAAGAGTATCTGTCAGTTGAGGAAATGTTTAGCAACAACAACACGGTTAGTCAGCTTTGTCTCACTAGCTGGGGCTTATCTGGAAACTTCCCCCTATTCCACAGCTAGAAATAGAGACTTTTTGAGCCTTTACTAAGTCTGGTACTGTTCTCTGTATAGGCTGATGTGATTGAGCACCTCCGCTTTATGTACAAGACTGATTTGTCGAAGGTTGTGGACATTGTGAACTCACACCAGGTATGTTTACTTGCTATATTACATAGATACTTCACTTTTGCAGTGTTTCCCGTGTCAACACCTATGTTGCTCAGACTCGGGTACGGGTGTCGGACACGGGTACGGATCCGAGTGTCGGGTACTCCGAGATTAGAAATTTCAGACACGGGGACACTGTCCATTTTTTGGACACGGGTACGGGGACACTGTCCATTTTTGGACACGGGTACGGGGACGGTTAATAATTACAAAAAAAATGTAATTTCACACTGAAATTAGAAAATACTAATAAATTAATAATAGTCTGAAAAACAATCAAAAATTGCAAATTGTTCAAATGAAAGCAGCGTACTAGCATCAATCAAACAGAATTAAAGTAGCAAAGTTGCAGCAAGCAAAAAACAGAATAAAGACTAAAAAACACTAATTTAATCTTCATGGGCCTTCTTCATCGTCGAAATTCATAGCCTCTAGCACAGGATCATCCAATGATATGTTGGCCACTTCAAGGATCGTCTCCGCCTCGACACTATCCCCTCCTATATAGGCAAAAAAATAAAACTCGTTAGTCTTAATAGAAAAGAACATTATGAATAACATATGATATATAGAGATTGAAATCTTACCAACATCCCAATATTTTGATGGACCGTCCATGTACTCCTTCTCTTTCCTCGAGAGCAATCGGAGGTTGTTGTGAACATACACCAAGTCTTCAACACGTTGCGTAGCGAGTTTGTTCCTTTTCACACTTTGAATAGCCCCATAGATGCTCCAATTCCTCTCACAGCATGAAGAGGATGCAGGTTGTGAAAGAACTTTGAAAGCCAAGGATTGTAACAATGGTGCAAATGATCCATAATTTGCCCACCATGATAGTGGATCTTCATAAGATCTTGCAGCAATCACATGAGGCTGACCAAAGTAATCCAACCCACAGGAAAATGAACCGTATTCCTTGTATACGTTCCTCAACTCATCTGGGTTTTGGAATAGCCTATGAAAACACATGTCCCGGTTTTGAGCAACCTCTTCATCCTCATTCGGGGACACACACCAAGACGCCATTCTTACCTCCTTGAAGCCATTCCTCGCTATAGTACTTGGGGACTAGGGAATGCGCTAGACAGTGAAGTGGGGTATTACTTTTATTCCACCTAGTTTCTATGAGCTCTTGTATTGCATC
>JAOWBH010140285.1:0-13563 GCA_028566215.1 Silene coronaria | reverse complement strand
TCTTGTCTCAACATCCCTTGGCTCCTTATTGACGAATCCCTAGGTCCCATGACAACACAATGTACTCGGAATTCGAATTGGACCTCAATTGAATGAGGCCCCAAAAACCGACTGATTTGGGGCTTATCTTAGGGGCGGTTTGTATTACTTCAACCTCCCTTTCTTGAAAAGGATTTGCCCTCAAATCCTCGCCTTTGTTTTCGCTAAGCCACTCGTAGTAAGAACTTAGTTCAATATCATCGTGGTTATGGACACCACACGCATCCTTGAACTTAGCTTCCCCATTTTGAACGTGGCTTTCCCTTTCATGAAATTCGAACGTCCCTTGTACACTCTCTCCGACTTGCACTCTAGAGGACTATTAGGAGAGGATAACTCATTCTTGACTCGTTTGCCTTAAGCTAGTTATTGTCCAATCAAGGAATATTGCATTCCTCCCGGATCAAACACCTTTACGAAATATCTAGCCCTCCAGGAAACAACGATCCCCAGTCTATGAGCTGATGTACTTAGGAGTAGTGCCCGAGTCCAAATTTCAGCGCGCCTTAGGATTTTCTGGCCTTGGCCATGTACACGAGGTGGCTCTCTGGACACCCCCATGCCACACCGAATGTTCCCTTTGCCCCACTCGATGTTTGGGCTTTCATTGATGCTTCCTTGCACGAACTTGTTTTTGACGTTGTGAATTCGGTGCTTCTCTTGGAGCAAACCTTGATCCATGCCCTTCCTCCACAAGATTTTTGGATTCATCTTGGACACTTTCCTTACGTGATTGCCTTTAATGCGTATGAACTTTCTGATCACGGCCTTGACACTCCGAATCTTGAGTTTGACTTTACTCGAATTTTCGTCTCGCACTTGAGCTCCATCAAGTGTGACCGTTTTATATTTGCGGCGATGCTTGTGGTACAATCCCTTGAACTTGTCCTTGCTTGAACTCTCATTGCCTTGGACACCAAAAGTACGTCCTTGACAATTACTATCAATAGACATTTTATTCCCTCCGAGTTCTTTGTCGAGGCTTTCATGACCTAAACGGCTTGCCTTTGGGCGCGCCTTAGGAAGAGGACTCCATTGAGATGGATCTCGAGTACTAGCATAATTGAGCATGATATTACTCAACCCCTCTCCATAAACTTGATCCTCCTTAGGAATGGTTTTATCTTTTTCCAAGTCTTTAGTAAGTGCATTGACATCCATGGAGTAGTTGAGCATGACGTTGCCCAACCCCTCACCATAAGCCGGAACCTCACTAGGCGTGGACTCATCCCCATCATCACACATAAGAATCTCATCTTCTCCCCAACGGATCACTCCGAAGCTACTAAGAGCTCTCTTATTTGGGCATTCTTTCGTAGAGTGACCATAACCTTGACATCGAAAACATCTCTTGAGGGTAATAGTATTTCGTGGTGATACCTCATGGGCTTTTCCTTTGTCAAGAGTAGGAGTTTTGAGAAGAGAGGTTGGTTCGTTTGCCTTAGAAATTTCGGAATGAGATTGTTTTGGTGGGGGCTTGCTCACGGTTTTGGTTCTCATTACCATTCGCTCGATCCTCAGACGTTCAAAATCTCTAAGGTACGACTCAAGGGGTTGTTGTTCTTGCTTAGGTTGAGTGAGTCTAAAAAACGTGCTTTGAGTATCCTCTCTAGGGATAAACCTGTCCCTAAGTTTTTTTCTAAGCTTACTCCAAGACTTGATGGGCTCTTTTCCTTTTCTTCTCCGTTGGTTTTTCAAGTTGTCGTACCAAAGAGAGGCGTAGCCTTTAAACTTTTGGACGACAACTTTAAAACACTTAGACTCCGAGTAAGATTTATACTCAAAGACTCTTTCAATAGTCCTGAGCCAATATAACAAATCCTCGGGGTTAAGAATACCATGAAAATCGGGAATCTCTACCGTTAAATCCTTGTTAGTCTCCTCATGCAAGTAGTCGGCCATAGAAGCGTTTAAATCCCAGTGATGCCCTTCTTCTTGCTCCACTTGACTATGGCCTCTCCCAAAGAAGCCTAGCCCTCCTCTTCTTCCTCGTGGGCCTCCTCCATGCCTCGGTGGCGTAGAGATGTTAGACATGATGGTTGTGAGGGATTTTAGCACAAGGTCACTTCTCACATTGAGTCGGTGCATGTCGAACTCAAGGTCTTCCATTCTCTTGTCACTCATGTCTTAATTTAGTGGATTGGATCTTCAAAGAATAACTTAACACAACAATAGAACTGTGTTTGGTTAGGCTCTGATACCAATTTGGAATGAAACTTTTGAGCTTTGGAATATGATTGATTTTTGACTCAAAGTGAACTCGAAATTGGAGGGAAAACTCACGGTTTTTGTGGGACTATTTTTGTTGATTTTTTTGGTTTAATGTGAACAAGAAATTAAAGGATATGACTTAACCACCACTTGGTTAAGAATGAATGATAACTCACGCTCACCGCAAGCGAATTACCACCCGACCCCCAAGCATATAGCAAGGAGCCCTACGCACTAAGCAATAGGTTTTGAGAAGCTTAAGCTTGACTCGAATTCTTTCTTTTCATAAACTCAATCTGATTATTACAAGGGGTGGAGGATTGCTTTTATAGGCTAAGCAAATAGATCTCCACCATTCAAAAGATGCTAATCTAAGGGCTCTAAGAGCCTTACAAAACCGTCCAAGGGCTGCCAAGGACATGCACAATCAGCCAAAACACTTACACAATCTTACACAAGTCAAAAGTGAAGTAGTGATAAAAAAAACAAGGGGAAAAAGGGTTATTAACAAAAGACAAGAGCTTTGGGAGCTTCAAAAGATTCCCTCCATTCGTGTGAAAGGTGTAAGGGTGTGGGAGTTGTGCTTGGAAAGTGTTAGAGCAAAAGAGGAAAGGTTGAAAGGGACATCTTGTCCTTGGAATCTTTCCTCACAAACCGTGTAGGATGCCTCCAAACCCACCCTTGGGACCGTGCACAAGTCTTGGGAAGACTTAATTGTCTTGTCTCAACATCCCTTGGCTCCTTATTGACGAATCCCTAGGTCCCATGACAACACAATGTACTCGGAATTCGAATCGGACCTCAATTGCATGAGGCCCCAAAAATCGGCTGATTTGGGGCTTATCTTAGGGGCGGTTTGTATTACTTCAATAGGTCCCAGGTTCGATCCCCCCTCCCCTATATTATAATGCGACTAAGTGTGCGCTTCGTTTGACCAAAGATAAAAAAAATGACTTACCCAGATTTTCGTCAAATGGGCCTAATATATAACCCTGTCGTGGTTGGTGATGATGGGCTCAGGGAAATTTGATTAGAATATGGCCATGGCCCAAACTTGTCAAACAAGTCGGGTAGGTCGGATCTCCAATCGGAACAAAATATAGGTTGGGTCACACAGGCCCGACTCAGGTTATTAGGTTAGGGTCAGCTTACGAGTCAAAAAATATTTCATACGCCTTTTTCTTTTATGATTTTTAAATACAATTTTTTTAAAAAAAAAATTAAAGCATATCTAAAATTAATATTTTTATCATATTCAATGTTTATATTAACTATATTGACATATAGAAATAAAGATATTTTAGTAAATATTTTATTAATAATTGTTATAAGAGTCATATATGATTGAGTTTTTTTAATTGGTTTGTAATTTTAAGCACTAAATGTAATACAGTAATTTTTTAATTATTATTTCAAATATAATATATAAAAATTAATATTTTAATAAAATCTTAAATATTTTTGAGCTTGTGGGTTGACCATTCGTGCCGGTTTACAACCCTAATTTGACAAGTTATTATGGGTTCGGATCGGACGGTCGCAGGTCAAGACTTTCGGGGTATTGGCAGCCCCAGAAAAGGGGTCAGAATTTGAGAGGTCTACTCATGGGCCAATTGTGTTCGAAGCGGGTACGGGGTTAAAATTGATGGGCTGGTAAGAGCTTTTAATGGGCCGGAATATGCATTACACAGTTACACTCTTACTCCAACAATGACTACACTTTTATCTAATGAAGAGTTCATGAATTTGTCCCACTGATGAGTTGATTTATGCAAAATTTTCTTAGCTTTATTTTACTTCTATGCATACATATTCTTGTATAAGACCGTTTTTATTAACTGTGTAGATGAATGTTTGGCATGGTACGATGATTTGTTATTGTTATACTGTTTTATCAAAAACTTAAGGAGAATCTAATGCCCGTTTGCATGATTTAACAATAACCATTTTATGCTTTCGAAAATACACAAAGCCTTATACCCTTTATGTTGATCATCATACAATTTCCGCAAGCCTTAAATTTTTCGACTTAATTAAGATTTAAGAACATAGGCTATACTTCTTTCGTCGAGGAAATGACAAACCGGTACACTTCCAGGTTTAACCTTAAGAAGTTGGAAGGAAACATGCTTAGGATTCCAAGAAGATGTATCCTTATGACACACACCAACTGCCTCCATTTTCTTCTCCTGTTGATCAACCATCGAAACCTTGTATAAAACCGTCTTCTTAACATTATGGCAATAAAACACGGCGTATGGATAACCCGTCTTATGGCAAACCATAGTAACATTACTTTCGACTTTCTTAGCATTCACAATCGTATGCACATTTTGTATGTTTCGGTCTACATACCCTTGTAATGTCGACACTCTGTTTCCGACATGGGATGTAACATGGTCTACCATGTCTTCAAGTGTAAGTGTACAAAGCTTGTTTTCTTTAGGCATTGCTTTTGTCTCACAAGCCTTGATTGTATTCTCCATTATTTCGGCACTACTTGAATTCGGTTTAACGGAGAAAAGGTTTAAAATTCGAGGGAAAGCTTTCGATGAAAAGGGTATTGAATTGGCTACTTGAATTGCCAAAAACTTGGCGTTGTCTTCCGTTTTCATGAAATTTAATTTTAATGTTTTTCCAGGGTGGATTAAATCGGTTTCGAGGAAATAAACTGGATATTTTGTTGGATCTATGGTGGGATTTGCCATGGTTGTTACTTGATGTTCATAAATAGTTTGAACCAAACCCGGCCCGTATCCATAAATCGACGCTCCTTTAAGGATACTTGACTCGAGTTCTTCGGATATCGTAAAACCCTTTTGGATCATGTTGGCATTCTCATGTGATCCTGAAAAATGTATACTTTGTTTTAGGATTTTTGGTTAGATGGAAAAAAACAAAAAAAAAAAAAAAAAAATTTCAAAGTGTTGTCTCGAAAACCACGTCTATAGAATAGATTTTAAGTTATAAACGTACCTATAAGTGCATCCTTGACGATCTTTGGCATGACAGTCTCACTCCCAAACTTCGATTTCCAGTACGATTCAGCAGGAGACTCGGCTACATTGGGTGTAGGCATCGTTATGAGCTGTGACAAACAAATGTTTAGATATGAAATTTCAGTAAAAACATAAAACGTTATATAAGACGGTTGTACATTAATTTATGGCGCTTTTAATTGAACCCGTTACTTTTTACAATAACTACAGCATTAATTTCCGAAAAATGAAGGATTTTTTTAATGAAAGTGTAATAGAGGCAGAGCAAAGAAAGCTTACAGAAATAACTGTAAGAGCAAGAAGCAGGGGAGACGATGCCATCGTAATAACGTTCCTTGTTCGAAAGCAAGATTTAGGACGTAAATATAATGTAAAGAGGGAATTGTAGGAGATTAAAAATGGAGTTGGAATTTATATACGAAGATACACGTGAAACGTGGAACTAAAACGTGAATTAGCAACCAAATATAACGAACGTTGATTATCATGTGTCTTCCCACATACACTTTGTGTGAGTTATGTCCCATGCAAGAGACGTTGTTGACGATGTATAATCGGTCGTTACACGCTTTAGTTAGAACGTGTATTAGAGCTTGCATCGGTTGAGAAAACTCAACTAGGCCTGCGTGAAGAAATAAACCTTCTTACTTTCTCACTTTCTCGATGAACACGGTCCAGGCCTATCTGCGAATCTAATAGCCTATCTGTTAACAAAAGTAATACTCCTTCATATCCTTTCCAAAGGTTACCGTTGCTTTATCACGCATGTCGAAGCACATTTTGCAACGTGAATATTTTTAGTTGCACATTATTAAAAATTTGATATTCATGTGTAATTTATGACAATAAATTAAACAAGATCTCACATGACTATATTTTTTCTTATATATTACGAATAATAGCAAAGTTTATCTACAATCATGAGTAGTGCCAAAAAGCAATTGTAACCTTTGGAATGGATGAGATGGAGTATAATACGAAGCAATAAATATTGATAGCCAATGCAAAATCAAGCTAAACCAAAATAAGCCTAAGATCCGATGCTCAGCTCGCTCAACCGTAAGGATGACAAGAAAATGAACTGGCTTAATAACATCCAAATAAGAACAAAACATAAGAAAAAATATACTCCTTCACGGAGTATACACTGGCCACATGACCCGACATGTATTCGACTCTGTATTTACTAGACATTCTCAATGTTCCGTTTTCACCTGTAGACCGTTTAATTGGCGCACATAGAGACTAATGGTCACGAACTCACGACCCAAAAAGGCCTTTGCCGAGGGTGCGACAATGATGATAGGCTCAGCACGATTTTTTGACTAGTATGACCTGAATTTGAACTGCGTAGAGCCAGGGCCTATGAGTGTTGGACTAGGGTACGGGATTAAAACAGAGGGGAGTGAAGATTGGACTATATATGTTTGATCGTGTTCCAGACTTAGAGGTCGATTTTCAAAAGATACATACAGACCTCAGCGACACCAGCATCGTGTCCAAATAGCGTCCCCACACTTCCGATCCTGGTCAGCAAGATCATAGTACTTCTACTGAATAACTAATATGACAAGTCCTTTGGATGCTGAGATTCACTTCAACTTCTTCAATCTTTAATCTAGTGAAATTAGTAAAAATATCTAATTTATACTGCCATTTAATTTAATTAAATTGTTCAGGTTATTTCACTGAATGTACCACATACCCTGACGCAATTCTCGACCAAATTTTCATCTTGACTCATTCGAAGATAGCTTCTTTGATTTTCGGGCAACAAAATATTCTGATCGATGAGTCGGTTGCAAAGGGTTAAATCGAAAAAAACTTGTATATAAGCGGAGCAATAAAGATGGGCATTCTTTATTACCCGACCCAGCTCGGCAAGTGACTGTATTTCGCCCGCTCATTCACAAATATCCATACAATAACTCACAGTTTTCACACAACGAACTCTAGCAAAAACAAGCAAGAGGGCTAAATTGATCAATTATCGTTTCTTTGCAGCCAATCCACAAAGACTATCCCACAACTAGTTGGAGTAAGACCGCTCTTAAATTTGTTGAGCTCTCAATAGCTTTGTATGGTACCTCGACAATTTTATTAATAGAGCATAAAAAAGATTGTATAATATACTAATTGATTAACAACAACAACAAATTAAAAACATATCCTTAAAGCGAAAAAAATAAAAAATAAAATAAAAAACTTAACGAATTGCTAACTCATTAAGTTGTTTAGCAATTTGATAACTAAGAAAAGCATCCAAACAAGCATACATAACTTGATCATCATCAAGCACTTGTTTACCCCATTCACTCATCGTCACCTCCTTACGCTTTTCAACTTCCCACCCCAACACCGCTTTCGTCACCTCCTTTAACCCGGCATTCGCCCTCACCATTGCCATATCAGCCGCCAATCGACTAACATCAACCGTGTTTTTCACGTCTAACTTATAGTCCTTAGCCAGTTGCTTTGCAGCCGACCCCACTTCAACCCCGGAAAACGTCCAATTCTGATCAGCTAGGAAGCCTCGAAGCGACTTTGGAATCGTACTAGAATGTTGTAGTTGGTATATGAGGCACTTGTTGGCTATACATAATTGGAGGGTCGATACCGGATTAAACGATTCAGTGCCAAGGCCTACAATTGTGGGTTCACGGACGGATTTTATGTGCACAATCCAAGAATCGACTACCGTAGCCGATGTCGTGACGGTTGTGTGTATCTCGTGGTCGAGATAGGTTACCGTGTAGACGGTTGTTGTAGGGTATGTGGATAGTTCAACAATGGTCGCCATAACAGAACGGGGAGTTTGTTGTTGTTTAAGAGTACATAGTATTTAAGAGTTCGAGATTGTATCTGATTTAATACGATTATATTATATAAATATATAAAAGATAAGAGATGGAAACTTTAAAATTTGAAATTTGAAAGTTGTTAGGATAGCATAATTGTATTTAATTTTTTAATTAATAGCGTAGATATTATTTGAATTTGGTAAATATTACTATATCTCAGCTTTTTTCTAAGCTTTTTTTAAAGTTTTACAAAAATACTTCAAGATTCTTCATAAAATAAAACTCGGATTCTATTGGTTGTACTGCAACTATAAAATTTTATTATAAAGCTCGGAATTTCCGACCACCAAGCAATGGGGCCCCGTTAGACAGGCATGCTACTTGTAAATTTAATACATTATTCACGCCTTCGCATATCTTGAATATTTGTCAACCTGTTATTGTTTGGTATATAAATTATAATCTTATTATTGAAAAGTTTAAATAGGCTGGAAATCTGGAATATGGCTTACTCCAACAAAAAAATCGATTCATTTTATATCGGTTAGTTCAACATTGTTATTTCGATAATTCATCATTTTTTATTTCTGAAAAATCAATTCGTTTCACTTTAGTTAGTTTAACGTTATTTCATTTAGAATTCGTCGTTTTGATTTTTTGAAAAATCAATTCCTTTTACGTCGATTAATTTAACATTGTGTCATTGTTTGATGGTAATTCATCGTTTATGTCGTAATGGGCCATTCAAATAACAATATTGTTCACAAATGGTTATGTGCCCTTTACTTGGTCTTTGTAAAAAAAGTAAAGGTAACCGGAACGGAGGGAATAACAAACTAACAAAATTCGACTTCTATATTGTTCATTACTAAGATGATAAACTAATTCCATGCATGTATGATTTACATGATCATACAATTTCCAAATCCTTTAAATTTTTCTACCTAAGAACATAAGCTATACTCCTTTCATTAAGGAAATGACAAATTGGAACACTTCCAGGCTTAACCTTTAGCATTTGAAAGGAAACATGCTTAGGACTCCAAGAAGATGTATCCTTATGACACACACCAATTGCATCCATCTTCTTCCCTTCCGAATCCACCATCGAAATCTCGTATAAACTCGTCTCCTTAAGGTTATGGCAGTAAAACACGGCGTATGGATAACCCATCTTATGACAAACCATACTAACATTGCTCTCGACTTTCTTAGCATTCACAATCTTATGCACATTTTGTACGTCTTTCGCTACGTACCCCGATAATGTAGACACATTGTTTCCGACATGGGATTTAACATAGTCTACCATGTCCTCTAGTGTAAGTGCACATAACTTGTTTTCTTCAGACATCGCTTTAATCTCACAAGCCTTGATTGTATTCTCCATTATATCGGCACTGCTTGAATTCGCCTTAACGGAGAAGAGTTCTAGAATTTGAGGGAAGGCTTTCGACGAAAATGGTATTGATTTGGCTACTTGGATAGGTAAAAACTTGGCATTGTCCTCAATTTTCATGAAATTTAACTTGAGGGTTTTTCCAAGTCGGGTCAGGTCAGGTTCGGTAAAATAAACTGAATGTTTTGTAGGGTCAATGGTGGGATTTTTATGAGTAGTTTGAATTAGCATTGATTCTTGATCTAATTTTGTGATGCTTTCTTTTTGTTGGTCAGTAACTTTAAAGGCCATCTCGTATTCTACAATTTCTGCATCTTTAAGGATACTTGACTCAAGCTCTTTTGATATTGTGAAACCCTTTTGGACTTCATGTTGTAGGACATAATTGGCATTTTTATCGGCACCTGAAAAATAAATCGTGTTTGTTTTAGGATTTTTGGTTTATGTATGAAGACGTAAAATCATTGATTGGATCTCAACCGGAAGCTAAACAACTTCATTTTTAAAGTTGTTGGTTGTTGGCTTGTAGCTAACTTGTATGAAAATTATTGGTTTATTTTTATCGGTGTGTATTGTGTCGTTTATTTTGTATTATTTGATGCGAGATATAGTTGGGTACATTTAAATTAAAAGCGTACCTATGAGTACATTTAAATTTAATTTCCAATATGCTTTAGCTGAAGACTCGGCTACATTAGGTTTTGGCATCAACATGAGCTGTAATCACAAACAAGTGTTTGGATATCAGATTTCAATAAATTGAACTCGAAAAAATATGTTAAAATGCCATTCAAGTGTACAACAATTGCATAATAGCTTATACTCCGTACTTCTTATTAATACTATCGTCAAATGAGTTACATTGTACAACAGTCTTATATGTATTAAGTGACCAATCAACCAAGAACCGCGGTAAAAACGTGGTTATTTATTGGACCTAAAACCTCTAACAAGTCTTAATTTCGAGTATAAATAAGGATTTTACTAAAGAACTTAGAGATAGAGTAAAGAAAGCCTGCAGAAATAACCGTAAGAATAAGAAGCACGGTTGATGCCATTGTAATAACGTTGCCTGAAATAAAACGAGATTTTTAAGAAATAAAGAAAATTATAATAATAATAATAATAATAATAATAATAATAATAATAATAATAATAATAATACTTGTAATAATAATACTTGTAATATAATGTTAAGAAGGAATTGTTGGAAATTGTAAGTGGAGTTGTGAAATTTATAGTGAGGACAATGAACGTAAAACGTGAATTGGGAAAAAAGTTGGACTGAATTTATTGCAAATTTTACGTGTTGGAACACACACTTGTGCCCCATGCAAGCTTATTATAACCGTACAAGGTAACGCTTCATTAAAATCATATTAATGGGACCATTGAGAGTTGAGATGCATAAAATTTGGAGAATTTTATCAGTTTTCTGCGAATTCAAAACGAACTGAGATAAAAATTAAAATATGATCGTATATGTTGATAATTTAATTTGATAAGAATAAGGTAAAATGTGATCCTATATATATGTTGATAATTTGATTCAATAATAACTCGAAAATTAACAAATTGACCTTACAAATGCGATAATGATCCGATTCGGTATATCTATACCATTAAAATGGAAAGTAGAGCTCTTTATATGTACGTTATCTACCAAGCGAACTAGGACTCTAGGATTCTCTCTATTTCAGGAAAAAAAATGATTTATTTTCAAATCAACAATTCAGAATAAATTAGGTAATGAAAAGATCAAAGAATATGAAAATGAAGGAAGTTCGCTAAAGATTTAAATTTTCAAAGAGTCTTGCTTGTAATGGTGTCTTCAAAAAGACCTCTCATAGTCCCTCCCCACTTGTCCTTCCGCTTACTTCTTTGTTTCACGTCTCTTCAAAGTGACTAAATTTGTCCGTCCCAAATGAGAATTTGTGTTAAATCTTAGCTATTAGTAGTAATTAATTAGTACGGAGTATTAGAAAGGGGGAATCAAGAAAACTTGCAAATATTCATAGAGATTCATCCGTATCCACACGGACTGATGCAACAATCATAACTCTGATATTGGAAACGCAACTAAATTACAAATTCTCATTCAAGACTGAAGTATCCATCGTAAGCTTAACGTTAACCAAGGATCATGAATCATCTTCAACCAAGCTACACTTATACACTTATACGCATGAATCGTGAAATGAACATTATTGTTAACCTTGCAACTTCCCTAAATTACTTATAAACATCAAATAATCCAAAAGAGACTCAATTTCTGATCTTATAAACATCAAATATTACAAAAGACGTCCATTTTCATAGCACATACCCTAATCCTACCTTAAAAATCAAAACTAATTAACACAATAATATACGATTGAGCACTTAGATCAACCAATAATACGTCAATATGACGTGCATGTTCTGAGGTCTCAATCATCGAGCTAAGAAAAAACTACTTAATTACAACCCAAAACAACTAAATTAAACAAAACTACAAAAACCATTTGTGAAAAACATTCAAATTAAAGCTTGAAGATTTGCAAGAACGAAGAGATGTCGAATTGGTTATCGACTTATTATCGTCCACGAGTCTTGATCATGACCATACTTGGACCTCCTTGATCTCTTCTACTACAACAACAACAACATAAAATTACGAGGAGAAGACATATTAATACTATTACTGGAATTGCTAACGTCGTTGGCAAATGTAACGCTTGTAATATTTTGTCCACTTTATCGACTACAGAAGACGTCAAGTGCGACGACTTTTCTTTTACATCTTCCATTTTTTTATTTTATTTTTAGAGATGAAAATCAAGATTATTTCTTGCAATTAAATGTTTTTAGGAGGAATTGTATTTTGTTTTTTGTTGTTCAAATAATTGAAGTCATTTAATCAATCATCTCTCTTTATATTATGGTAAATGGGAAAGTGTGTCAAAGGTGAAATTGATAAAGACATGCATGATGTAATCTTCCTCATTATGTTAATGTTGCGGTTTCCAATGAGACGATGATAGAGCATCAACGAGTGGTAGTAAATTTAATTTTACATTAATGTAACATCGGAGCTCAGGACTAGTTTAATTATGTTAGACGCCATGTCACGCCAACCTATCATTTAAATTCATATAGATTTCAGTAAACCATGAAATGTAATTCGGATAATTTACGTGGTACCCCTAAACTTTGTCATTTTGCACATGATACCTAATATTTTAAGTTTATGTACATATTACTCTTTATATTTGATTTTCATGCATAACATACCATTTTTGTCGCTATAAAAAAATTCATTTAAGCATAACTCCTAGATCGGAAATTAGAATCGGCCAATTTTTGTTCTGAAATGATTATCTAATCGTACTCTATGGTTTGAGGGAAAAAAATTGTCGGCTGCCATTTTGTCGAGTTTTGATTCGTTCTTGTTACTCTATGGTTTGAGGGAAAAAAATTGTCGGGTACCACATAAATTTTCCATAAAAAGTACTCCGTATATATTTTGATTCGTTCTTGTTAGTCTCTTCATTCTGGACAATAACTTACATTTTTCTTTTTTTTGAGTGTTTTAATCAGCAATAGTTTACGTTTCTTTTTTGAGTGGTCGAGTAGGTTATATAAAAATCAGTAGCTAAACTTTGATGTATAATTTACTTGATGACTAAGAGATAGAGCGTGAGGACCTACCTGGCTACCTTGGGTATGGTTTAGAAAGCAAAAGGCACAAAATGCGCCTTTATTAGGTTATGTTTCTTTGCAAAAGGCAAAGTTAAAGGAAAAGTATTGGTCTTCGCATGACATAGAATTAAAATTCAAGAACTCTGTATGATGCATGTCCTTTTCTTTTAAGTGTGATAAGCAAAGGAACTAGATAAATTTCAAATAATTTAATAAATTTTTACGAAGTACGTCTTAATAACCGAGGAAAAAAAATGTAAACGTTGATATGATAAACAAAAGTCGTGAAAATTAAGTATATGCTTATCTTTTTTTCATTCAGTTTAATTCACTATGTTTGACCAAATATTCGGGAAAAATTGGAGGATTTGAACGTATGACAAAATATCAGTCTTGCAAGGTCGGTGATATTGACATTGATCTATATATATAT
>JAOWBH010140274.1:0-13565 GCA_028566215.1 Silene coronaria | reverse complement strand
CTCCTTTTGTTACTACGATCAGTAATTACATTAGGGATTGACTTTGTCTACGCTTTAATTCGCATATGTTAAAACTAATTCCCTTGGGTTCGACCCTTATTTCCGCTCTACTACTGCTTAGTATTTGGATTTAAGTGTGTATAAATTGTAATTTGAGGCCATACGACTTGAGCCTGTCATATAGTCTAGATTTTATGAAGAAAATAAACTTGTAGTCCAAAAACGATCTGGAGTCGGTTCACATGAATCATCATCTAAAACCGTCCAGGGCACCCAATAAGGCTCCATAACATACGGAAATTTAAGTAAAAAGAGTTAGAAAGAGCATGAAAGAAACGAAAACAGAGATGCCCGTATCATTTCTCTCCATAGTGTTCTCTCCATCGCCATATCTTTATCAATCCCAAGAAATATCATATCATAATCACATTTATCCATGTTTTCTTAGGTCTGGCTCTACCCCTCACAATCTTTCGTTTCCCTAATTTTTGAGCCTCTTAACCAGGGCATTAATCGGCCTTCTTCTCACATGCTTTCGTTTCCCTAATTTTTGAGCCTCTTAACCAGGGCATTAATCGGCCTTCTTCTCACATGTCTAAACCATCGTAATTAGATCTCCATCATCTTATCCTCTATCGGAGCGCCCTTCTTTCTAACCACCTCATTTCTAAGTCGATCCTTCCGTGTGTAGCTACACATCCATCATAGCATAGGCATTTTTGCAACATTCAACTTTTGAGCATGACAATGTTTCATAGCCCTAACACTCCTCGAAGCCATACAATAGTGCATGTCTAGTTGTCGTATGGTAGAATTTACTCTTAAACTCCACCCAACATTCGATGCGACTAGTCTATAAGGCATGCCGGGACACATGGGATCACATAAAACCCATGACCGCTTTAATCCTATGAGCCACGTCCCCACCTAATTCTCCATCTTTTTGAATAATAAACCCCAAGTATCGAAATTCAGAACCTTGAATGATACTCCAATTAAAAATGATTGTCCGTGCTTTTCTACCTATGACCTCGCTAAACCTACATCCAAAATATTTCTACTTCTATTTAGTCTAAATCCACAAGCTTCAAAAGTATTCCTCCATAGTTCTAATTTTCTTTCAAATCCTACATTTGTCTCATCGATCCACACAATATCATTACAGACATCATACACCAAGTAATGTCGTCTTGAATTGACCTTGTCAACTCGTCCAAGACAATAGCAAAGAGAAAAGGATTAAGAGCATAACATTGATGCACAGAATCGTAATTGGAAACTCGTAATTGAAAAGGATCCGTTATTAGTCTCGTAAGATAAATTGTTTCCACAGTTGATCTCTCCGACAATAAAAAAAAGTAACAATAAAAAAGAAGAATATAATTATAATTATAATAACATAGTTGTAGCAATATTATTGCAAATTATGTCTTTTTTATTCTTAAAAAGTACCCTTTTCTATAAAATACCCCTCACATATCTTGAAAAAATTGGGCAATCACAAAAATAGAAGGGAGTACAGAATAATATTAGCAAAGATTTGTAAAGGAAAAAAAAAAACAGCTGAACAAGGGGAAACCTTCTGACAAAAATTGAGATGATGCAAAGAGAAAATAGGGTGAAAGAAAGCATTCGTCGACTCTTAACTATTCGACAAAATAAAAGTTAAGGGTGTAAAATAGGAGTATCATATTATGATTTCCCTTGTATTTGAGTTATTCTTGTAAATATTTGCATTTTATTTTATAATGGAGAGAGTATTCACGAATTCACATATAATGTTTATAATAATACTCCCTGCGGATCTAGATAGTGTATATCATGTATTACATTTTATATTATGTATTCATATCGCTAATCTGGTAACCTTATACCATAATTCTAGTGCCTGAAGGGCTCTCCAGAATGGTGAGGCAAGGGGTCGGAGTCGGATGCACAAAACATCGTGTGTTTCCGGATGACCTATAATGAACATTGTTTTATGAATTGCATAGAATGCCCTACTTTAGTACGTTCAGCCGGTTCAGTAAGTCATAGAGTGCCAGACGGTTTAGTAAGTCATTCAACTTCATCCCATCATAATCCAAAACAAGAATATTGAACATTCAGCTCCATTGGTTATGGAAAACACCATAAAATCACAGCATGGGAACTATTTAAGTAAAGCATGAGCACGAAAAAAATTTAATGAGGAATATAATCTAGAAGAAACCTATGCTTGAACATACCTCAACCCATGGCTTTCGACATTCCTCGTTACTGACAAAGTAAATCATAGAGGCACAGATCTGTAGCAGAATCAAAACAATTGGCATCGAATTTATTGGTTGCTGTAGCAAAAGCTGCAGCAAAGACCAGGAAAGCATGTATACCCAACCAGTCAAATAGGAAGACTCTTTGAGCCCTGCTCTCAGATGACCTGATATCTGCTTATTAGCGCATGACTCACCAAGAGAAGAAACTGAAAATAGCCAAGGAGAAGCTAATACAGCTAAACAAGTTGCAGTGCTCAGAATGGTGTAGATAATCTGAACTATTGAGATAGCACCATGATTAGATGCCACAAATATGTTCCCTTCGTATTTTATAACATGTAGCAAAACTAAGGATCCTGATAGTAGAATGAAGAGCCGTAGAACAAGGATAAAACTCCTGCTTAACCTCGATCCGGAAAATGCAAATACGCTCAAGCTGGTCACAAGGATTCCTGATACTACTTCAATCATTTTTATCCAGTCATTTCCAGCCAGCTCGAGCCATTTCGAAATATCAGGAAGATGAGTCCAATTCACACCTCCTTGATGCCAGGATCTCAAGATCCTACCAGAAACGAGTATCACAAGGATTGACGACATCTGTAAAAACCACGAACTAAAGTTGCCCTTGTAGGACTTCTGCACTACTCCAGGTAGAAATTTCATTGTTTTCCGCATTAGAATCCAGAATAACGTTGACGTCATATAATGCCATATGTATTGTTCTTCTTCTACCATGGAACTAGATCCCATGCTCACAACAAGGATGACAATCACAGCCACAACAAAAAAATCCTCCAACCTCAAGTTGTGTATGTTATCTCTCAAACCCACAACTCCCTGATTGCATTGAAGGTCTTCTTCCATCCTCAAATAAAAGAGAAGCCTCATAAATATCAGACTAGACAGGACCATTGTCAGCATACCGAGAACAAGTTGTCCAAAAGGTTTCTGAAAATCAAAGATGAGTTTGTAAAATCACAGGAGCTTTTCATTAGAGTACCTTTCCGATGGCAGATATGAAACAAAAACAGATTGCTAGTCCACAAGATCCCTTCCAGATCCAGGCCAAGACATATTAACAATTTTTTGTGCAAAGACGGACTAAGATAATACTTTATGTTCCCCTCTCCAGGCTCATAAACTGCATCTTTACTTAAAAAATACCGATTTTGATAAGACTGAGAATATAATTGGGACTTACTTCCGTAACTCTGCAAGTAAGCCAATCACTTGCAGTAGTCATAAATTTATCATATGCAGCAACGGTGTGGCTGTAGAGATCGTTATTTGCTCTGGAGAAGGAAGTTTCTACAAGAATTAGCCCAACGGGAACTTTTCATTTCTTGAAATCAGAACTGCAATTTTCTTGTCTAGAAATATGTAACCAACCTTGATGTTTTGTACTTCCAGGAACTGTGAAGAACAGCTGCTTTATAGTAGAGGCAACAAAACATCTCTTCAGTGATTGAACTGCATTGAGTCACTTTGGACCATCCATTATCATCGTGGCTTTCAAAAGCTGATTCAGCACAAGATAAGTGAGGTAGCTGGGCTTTAAGTAATCTCAGAAGTTGCCAGGAATTAAGCTCCAATGCTCTTAGCCGTTCACTATCTGCTCAAAGCATTAAACAAAACAAGCTGAATTCGCACGTAGTTACATATGATCTGGCAGTCTGGCACACAATTACAGTACAGATCTACATGAGGCTTCTGGTCAAAGACAAAATAAAGGGGGTAGACTACTAGAAATATGCAATGTGTATAAAAAAGACATGCTATATATCCCAGTCATGATCAAGATCAAGAAGAGTAAAGTCACTGTACAAACAAATCCACCTAGACTGATTTTTTTTCCTTTTTGTGACAAATAAGATAAATATTAATCCATCTAGAATGACTTAGAAGCTTTTTTCTGTATGAAAGAAATACCTGTTAAGGTATGTAAAACACACATAGCAAGAACTCCAACATTGTTTTTAGGAATTGGCACACCAAGCAGAAGAGCTAATGTTGGGGCAATGTCAACCTGGAATCAAAATATGCAATTACACAATGATAAATTGGAACTCAAATATCGCAGTAGTTAGACGTCTTTACATTTTCAAATTCATAAATAGACCATAAATTAAGTTACTCGATTATAATTAAGTAATTGGATAAATATATCATATAAAATTTTGCTCTCTGACCGGAGTAAAATCTATCACAATCTGACTGTGGATATATCCAGGAGCAATTCATAAATATGCATACTGAAAATAGAAACCACTGCACATTCAACAATGAAAGTATCCACAGTTTATGAAGGTTCTTCACCTGCTTGGCTCGATCCTGGTTCTCTGACGCACAGTCTCGAGAGACTTCAAACCTTGGAGCAATGAATAGAGCTAAAGCATCAGTTTCTTCATAGGAAGAACCTCCATGATTCCCACTATCAGTCATTCCATGATCACTAACTACAAGCTGCAAACTCAAAGATTGGCTTGTTAGAAGATCAGTTTTCAATCTTATTAGACAAGTAAATGAAGCTGTATAGATGACAAACATGTAAAGAAAGCAAGGGCTGAACAAACGCTTATATTCAGAAATCAGCATTGTCAAAGAAAAATCAATATGTTAAGCTAAAAGGACTAGCAAATGAAAAAATCACCCTGGAGGTAAAGCAAACTAAGCTGCATCTTACACGAACAAAATATACTGCAAGTGCAACAAAACAATCAAGCAGATGGACATTGCTAGTACTCGATAGTCAGTAATACCACTTGGATCCAATAATTAGAAGCTATAGCCATTGATCGACCTTCATTTTATAATTTTAAAAAGTTCCACAATAAATTCTATCAATATCTCATCAAAGCCATTTCAAGTAAATTATCACCGCAACTACAAGACAAAGAGATCACAGAGCACTCATAAGTAGCCAAGCTCTGCTTATTACAATCTTAGCCTCCCAACATTTATGATGTTATTTTAGCTAATAGCCGATATAAATGATCCATATAACCATATATGTACAAATATATTAGTGAGTAGTGACTAGTGACATGTGCTTTCCATATCAATCATGATCAGATAACAAGGGACATGTTTCTCTGAATCAATTTCCATTAGCCCAAACATCATGGTGTGGATGGGGACTTGGGAAATCAGATCTTAGAACTCTAATGAGTCATTTTTTCATTGAATATATTTAAGAACGGATTTTCTAACGTGTGCCTCAAGGGCACACATTAAGAATCCATAAGAGGAAAGATTTATCAAGATTATTCATTAAAAATGGCAACAATGAGTTAATCTTGTAGTTTTTGATGAAATAATCTTGAGATTCTTTCCTCATACGGCTTCTTAATGTGTGCCCTTAGGACACACGTTAGAAAAACCGATTATAATATAATAGTTTTTAGTATTTTATAATCTTATTTGTTATTTAAAAATATTTATATTTATTTACATTTAAAAAAAAGAAAGTGAAAATAATATAAAGACAAAACGAGCTCGATTCGAACTCGAGCCGAGCTCGAGCTTTTTCCGAGCCGAACTCGAGCTCCAGTTTTTTAGGCTCGACGAGCTTAGAGCCGAGCCCGAGCTTGAGCTAAAAATTTCGAGCCGAGCCGATCCCGAGCCCACCATATCTCGGCTCAGATCGGCTCGTTTACACCCCATGCAGCCAATGCCGCAGTAATTTAAAACCATTTACTAGATATGTCAATTATTCACTTACTAAAATCTGAAATTTAATTAGTTTTCCACGTACTTAGCTGTCTAACTACATGTTCACTATCTTAGGTGATCTTTAAGAAATACACGCACCATTTCCAGATGCACCTGTTTACCAGTCTTTTTTTCCATTTCTGATTATTCAGGGTAGAAATTAAGTCCCGGAAATATCTTAAAAGTAGCAGCGATTATTGAAATGTTATCTTTGTCATGACCTAAATATCAGAGTTTCTACAACGCATTATAAAACAAGAAATGGTCACATAGTATGCAGATATTATGGCATAAAAACAAGGTATAATCACAGGTAACAATGGTCACATAGTTGTGGTATCAACCATGTTACTCCGACATGTCCGACACTTGGAAGTGTTTCAACTATGTTACTGTAACCGCACTGAAGAAATCTGTTACATACCAGGTGCATATTCATGCAATGGCTCAGATAAAACAATGCAAGAACAAAGGCATACCGAGATCGGATATTTGTCCAGCAATATAGTCCCCATTTCCCAGCAAAGGAGAAGAGGAAAGGGTATTCACCCAGTATTTGTTCCACAAAAGATCCAAGAGGTGGCAATCAAGAGAAGACTTGAAATATGTGATGTCCAATGAGTAATACTGTCAAAGAAGAAACAACAAAAAAAAAAAAAAAAAAAAAGTGAGGATATTTACGAAAACAAAGTAAGAGTGAAAGCAAAGCAAGAAGAAAAGATAGAAACCTGTTTACAATGCACTCCAAAGTCTTCAATCTTATTTAAGGGAATGGTTTGATATTCTGAGATAGGCTCATCTGGTGGCTTATAGCCCTCCGGGTATGTCCTGAAAGCACCGATTTCAACTTTTCCAGCAGAAACAGTTCTGGTTGGATCAATGACAACAGCAAGAAAGGGTTCTTGGAACTGTTGGTTCAGCATTTGTGTAGAAACATCAATGCCAGAAAGCCAGCAACCATAACCAGGATGAGAGTGGTACCAGCCAACCACATTTTCCAGTCTTCCAGCCTACGCAACACAGGTTCCGTGGAGTAAGCAATAAGCAAATACTTATAGCACGAAACATAATTGACATGTGCTAATTGAGGCAGAGACGGTCAGGAGAAATATATACGACAAAACCTAATTGAAGGATTCAACTTATTCAAAGGACAGTATGAAAAGAGAAGGCACATTCCATCGTTATGAAAGTAACCTTGAGAAAGGATGGTTAAAAGTAATTCGGCAAACAATATCAGATTCCCTTAAATTATGGATGATGAAAAGGAGCAAAACAGATTGAAAAGGAAAAGGACAACATTATGGCAGTGGCTCAACGACATTGATGCCCAGATAAGTATTTTATAGGATGTAAGGCATCTCTCCCATTTGTGTAAGCACAGGGAGAGTGTAACCACGAATCTGGATGAGCCTAAATAACATTCCATCATGATTTACTTAAAACAAAGAATACGGAATCACTTGAGTGTATAAGAAATCATCAAGCATAATAGCATTTGGCACTTGTAGTGATCAAAGTCCATGTATGACGAGTAGATTGGGCAATGATTAATAACAATAAGCGCGGGAAACCAGGAAAAACATACTATATACGGAATTGTTTGGTGGTACGTGTTAACCCTAACATAGTTGAAACAGAGAAATTGTGCATAAAATAAAACAGCAGAATAACCCGATTGTTGAACAACATCGTTGAACCAGAGAAATTGTGAATAAAATCAAACAGCAGAATAACCCGATGGTTGAACAAAAGAATGAATAGAAACCCTAAAAAAGAAAAAAGAAAAAAGAAAAAAGAAAAAAAAAGGAAAAAGTGGGGGCACCTGTTTATTAGTGGTAGAATAATCAACCATATATTCATAAGCATCAGCCTGAGCATTAACCCTAGTTTCAGTACCTTCAACAGGCAAAGCAAAAGCATCCATAACAATAATAGCATCACCATCAGTTTTACCCTGCATTAAACCCATAACTTCAATATTCCCACCAGATCTAGCATGTACTACCATCTTAAGTAATGCTAATGCTGATACTTTAACCCTTTTAAAGTAATGTGGTTCATTCGACCATGGTTTTTCGTGTTGGAATTTCACTTGCGCCGCTTCATCGTACTTGAATATTGCATCCGATGCTGCCTCCTTTATTGTTTCTATCTCGTTCTCTATCTCCCATGTTTTTTGTGCTATTGTCTTCGGATCCATTCTTCCTTCTTCTTCTTCTTCTTCTTCGTTTTTTCGCTCTAAGGGTTTTCTCTCTAACCTTTATTTATACTACTCTTTCATGGGTTTCGATTTCGGTCCAATTAACTCTACCTTACCAATTCGGATCACTCATAGTTACACCTGCCAAAATAGATCAGACCCGAATGACCTGTCTCGAAAAGGCTGACCCGAACTTGCTTAACCCGAATATAACCCGAAGCCCGAACCAAACCCGACCTGAACCTTGTCTGACCCAATATTGACCCGACCCGAAACGACCTACTAAAGACTAACCCGGTCCAAAATGCCTTGAAGTTACTCGAATGACCCGAAATGACAAGTATTAAGTCATATTAATATTAATATAATATATATACCAAAATTAATATAACTTGTAAAATAGTATTTCTTAATCAAAAGGGAACTAACTAAAGTGTTTACTCCCTCTGAATACATATGTTCTTCCTATTTCAATAAAATACTCTCACATTTATTATAGAAATGGGAAGAACATATGTATTTAGAGGGAGTAGCAGTTAACTCGAAAGCGACTCGACCAAAAATAACATAAGTATAATATAAAATAGATAGGTTTATCAAACATACAACATAGGAATAAATCATGTGATAACGAAATGGAAACAACCACAACGTGTCCTACTTTATTACGACAAAAAGCGACATCATAGTAAAGCACAAGGAAAACCCATAACCAAAATGACGTACTGGACCGGTCCCAATGTTCTAATGCCAATCAACAATAAAACAACCATGATCTCCCGGTAAGGCCACGATAATATACGTCCTTAGCTGAAGCCGATATTGAACCTCCGGAGGTTCGCCACCGACTCTCGAGATCAAAACAGATACCCAATTCAGCGATTGCGATACAACCCGCAAACCCGAGACCTGAAGCATGGCACATACAACCGTACTAGGGTCGAGTAACCTCGTACCCAGCGTTCAGCGCATACAACCGTACCAAAGTCCAAATACGAGACGATCGTGACAAGACCCGAGTGCCTGACACATACAACCGTACCAGGGTCGAGTAACCTCGTACTCAGCGCTTAACACATAAAACTGTACCAAGGTCCAAATACGAGATTATAAAAATAAATGGGTTGATTAGCACTAGATCGACACACACACAGACGCAAACATAGACCCAAATTACTTACATAACAAACATGGAGTAACCATGCAGCCCAAGGAAAGATACAAGTTCACAATACAGGAATGGAAACAACACGTATAAATATAAAAATACCACCCTGTATTAGCAGTGCAACCCATTTTATAACATATACCTGTTCCAACATAATTTAAATACATATATAACCTATAGGGCTTACCGTCTCAGCTGTAACAAAATAAATATATAGCAAGACAAGTCCATAAAACAATATATGACTCCCGTTATCCAAATTGACAAGTAAATGTATCTAAAACTATTCATATTTATCTGCATACGCTGTCTCAAGTATACCACACACTACCTAGCATCCAAAAATAATCAATATGATTCAGTATATACCGTCACAACTATAAAAGACACTAATTAGTATCTCAAATGATTCCATCTCAATCATCTCCAAATGTCAATATACACCGTCTCAACTATACAACTGACTAATTAGCCTCCATAATGATCCATATATATCATTATACACCGTCTCAAATATAGTACATACTAACCAACATTCAGAATACATATATTTTACAAGTAATATCGAGTAACCCGTCATTGTTACCTTTATCCGGGCGAACTAGTCCTCCATGACGTAAAAGTCTTGTACCGGACCGTCTGCCACTAGCTGCGCCTGTTCTGGGTTGACTTTTGCCTCTGAACTCTAGTTGCTCGACTTAATTTGTATTATTTATGTATAATCTACTAATATATACTTGTACCACCTAACTATTGTATATTTCGAGTCTTTTAATGCTTTTATTTTATTTTTTAAAATTCTTTTATTTTATTTTATTATTTCTTTTAAATCTCCTAATTTCTTTATTCTTTCAAAACCTCCTTTTTGGCATCCTTATGACATGAATACATTATATTTATATTTTGTTTGTAATCATTTTTATTGTCATTTATATCTCGTTATTTACATGTAATGAATGTAAAATCCCGACTTGACCATTAATTCTTATTTGTATAAATCCACCAACGTAGTTAATGTAAATTCACATGTTAAAACAATGGATGTTGCATAACATGCATATAACCGACAATATATCAAGTATTAATGACATTCTCAATCATTAGTAGAGGCTGCTATCGAGGCGGACGGGGTTAGGTGTTCGATTAAAGAGCTTCCTAACATGTACCCTCACCCCTTACTTGAAATCTCTGTGAACATCTGTGTTCGCGAGCTTACAAGAGACATTCTAGACATAGAATGCTAAGGGTGACAAGTTCTTGGTGTTCATGTCACTACTTTGTGTCTTGACATGACATGAAGTCTTCGAACGGTTCCAATTTTTCACAAAAATTGGTGGCGACTCTACAAATGCAGGCTTGTTCAACCTTTCACCGGTTTTAAAGCCTTTCAAATCGGTTACAATCCATGACGTGTTTTGTTTACAAAGTTCCGTGAGGATAAGTGTCGCCGCTTTAACGAAAGACTTCCTTTCGAAACACGCGGGTGCGCACGGTGCGGGTGCACGCGGTGCGGGTGGCTTAGTCCACACATTTACGCTTGTTTTAGTTAAATGCAATGTGTTTTGTCAAATATCGCTACTTACGCCTTGTTTTCCGTTTTTTTTTTTTAAAATTTAGCAGACTTAAGCTATCTCCAGACTTAAATTGTGCACATTTGCAAGTGAAGCAAGGAGTTTGTGGAGAGAAGTAGAAGCCGGAGAGGATAATGGAGCTTCATTTTTAGCTCTTCCTCGACGAGAGTGTTCTCTACCTCGGTCGAGCTGGACCTCACTCGATTGATTGTCTACTAAATCGGTTGAGTATTTTAGTTGTTATAAACCAATTTGGCGGGTTAATTATTTACAATGTACTCCGTATATAAGTACTTTTAACCTTATTTAGCTAACTACGTTTGAATTACGCTTTCATTAGGCAGCATTTACGTTTCATTAGAAACTCTATGCACATTCTAGCATTGTAGTTTTTCACTTTTGAAGATCAAATTCGATCAGTTTAATCTTGCCGTTATTGGTAACAAAGCTCAGATTTTACACCGTACAACTGATACAACTGGTGGTATAGTCCATGAATTGATAGTAAAGTGTTACTCTATGGGTATTATTAATATCATTTACCAATTGTATCAGAGTTTTAGAAGTGTGTTACTTTTAATTATTGTGGATTCCAAATTGGGTACTTATTCGAGACTAACCCGTTGTACAATATTTTATAGTGGATTCAAGTCGATTTGACTAGTGGATTTACCTTCGTCTTGGAGGATTTCACCCTAAGTTTGACTATAATTATCACTTCTTTTTATTATTGCTTGTATTTTTGTACTTTTACGTTTTACTTATCGATTAGTTGTTTATGTTGCGCAGGGAATGACCTTAATTTCCCAACAACAATTCCGCACACACACACCCGCTCCTTGAACCCGACTGTGCATAATTGGTTAGGCCCAGCAACCCAAATAGTGGCCATCTACGCATCTCGGGCCGAACTCAAGCCCATACCCTTCGAAGGTTGGATTTTTAAGCATGGGTGGACACCATTTTAGCTAATAAGTTTCATTCAAACTGAAATGATAAAAGTTTTATTGTAAATAATATTTGAAAAAAAAATCAATAAAATGTAAGACAAGTACTTCATCCGTTATATTGGATTCTTTACGTTTACTTTATATACGCATATCAATGCTCGTTTTAATTTATTCATATCTTTAGTTACATGTTTACTTATAAATTATTAAAAATTATAAAAATTTAATTTTCATAATGCACTCGGTAAAACAATTTAATCAATATTTCAAATGACAAATAGAAAATAAAAAAATATACGGAAAAACCGGATACCAGATATACGGTTTTCGTATGTAGAAAAGAAAAGAAAAAAATATACGAAAAAACCGGATACCGTATATAAATTATTCATATCTTTAGTTACTAAAAAAACCAACAATCACACATAGAAAAGAAAAAAATACATTAAATTACATAAGTAAGGCTGAAAAACAGATACCGGATATATGGTTTCCGTATATACGGAAAAACCATATCGGATAAGAATAATAAAAAAAGAGATTTAAAAAACCGGATATCCGATACGGTTTTAGAAACCGTATCAGATATCCGATTTTTACTCACCCCTCACATGCAATAAGTGGGGGACCCCAATAATAATGGGTGCACCCATTATTATTAAGTGGGGACCCGATAATAAAAGGTGTATGTGAGAGGGTGGCCTAAGCGCCACCCGGTGCCCCCGTATCATTTGTAAAAACTATGAGACAAAATTAGAAGTAGAAAAATGGAAATAATAAAAATGTAAAAGAAAGGCGTATATAGCATAGGTGGTGTAAATCAAGTTTCACAAGCTTCTCGGCAGTCCACTTTGAAATCTCCATCACGCAACTCGTCCTGTCACATATAAACACTCTTCACAAAACTCCAAAACCCTTGCACCTAGACACCTTCTCCTTTTTTATTTTTTCCCCTTTTTCCTTTAACGACAAAAAGGACGTTCAATTTTTGATTAAGTTTATCCTTATTTATCTTTAATTCAATGGGTAATAATGAGGTTAATGAGATTACTCTTTAGTTTCACATGGGATAATAAATAAATAAATAAACTATAATTCTTATATAAAACTGTTAGTATTGTCGTAAAACTATGTGATTAATAAATATCTTAACCTAAATACTCGCATGAAAATAACTTTCACTAATCAGCATTTTTCTGTGAGAAGGCATCAAAATGTTTGATACGAAGTATATAATTTGATACTCTCTCCAATCCAATCCCAACGTTCCCTTTTGATTAAAATACTTCATATAAAGAATTTAAAAAAAAAAAGGATTGGAGGAAGCATTATACGGAGTAACTTATAAGACCATTTTACGAGAGACTTGCTAATAAATAATATGGTCTAGATCTCTAAGATAAGTTGGTGTTTTTGGTGAAATAGTCAAGTTAAGGAATACATTATGTTTTCAAAATTATGATCCTTGTAAGCCTAACAAATATTTCGCCCAAAATCTAATGAATCTAATCAAGTATTTATCTTCATGTTTAAACAAAAACCAAATTCAATCTGTGATAAAGATAATAGATGAAGTATATTTGTATCATTTGAAACCATACCAAATATCGCCATTATATCTTCAATGGGAAAATGAAATAGTCTTACAATTAGGTCTTTTAAATCCGTTTTATACAAATTTTGTGTTTTCAGTGAACTTTGTAT
>JAOWBH010140253.1:2880-13571 GCA_028566215.1 Silene coronaria | reverse complement strand
CGCCAATAGAGGACAAGATGATGGAAAACCGACTAAGATGATTTGGGCATGTGAGAAGGAGACCTATGGACGCACCAATTAGGAAGCTCGAGAGGGAACAGAAAAGGTTGGTAGGGGTAGGGGTAGGGGTAGAGGGAGACCAAAATAGGGCTTAGAGTGATAAAGCAAGATATGAGATTTCTCGCGCTTGAAAAGGGAATGGTGACGGAGAGGGCACAATGGAGGGAAATGATACATGTGGATTTTTAGTATCTTATTTGAAATATTTAGTGTTTTTATTTAATTTTTCAAATTCATTTGTTCATTCCAGGTTTATTACACGTTTTTACCAAAAATTTTCTTCTATAATAACACTTGGTTTACTTTTAAGGTTATTTTTGGATCATTAAGTTTTACTTCGAATTTCAAAATCGTTTTCATCTATTCTCGATTTAAATTCTAAATTCTTTATAAAAGAAATCCCGACTTCGATTTTAAAACCTATAAGTTTATCTTGTCTTGTGTATTACGCTTCACTCCCCATTTTTTTTCCACTTCTTTTTTTCTATATTTTCGCTTTTTGAGGTGTGCTATTAGAGCTGTCAAATCTTGATTCGACCCGAAAACCCGATCCGCCTGACTGTTTTTTCTAGGGTCAAGGACCCGAAAATTTCGACCCGCGACCCGAAATGACCCGTTAATTTAGGGTCAAGACCCGACCCGAACGGGTTGACCCGTTGGTCAAAGATAAATCAAGAATTTTATTAAAATATTAATATTCATATATTTTATTTGAAATAATGGTTAAAAAAATATTATTTTTAGTACTTAAAATTCCAAAACACCATTAAAAAAATCATTTTGTATCATTTTTATAATATTAAATAATAAAATAATTATTAAAATAACTTTTTTTTATATTTATGTCAATATAATTAATGTAAACAGTAAATGTGATTAAAATATCAATTTTAAACATGATTTAGTTTTTAAAAAAAATATTTTTTTGATTTAAAAAATAGTAAAAAAAAGGTGTCAGAAGCATTTGTTTGACCCGTATTCTGACCCTAACCCGAACTGTGACCCGTATGACCCGACCCGCCCGACCCGTTTGACAGGTCTTTGTGCTATCATGGACGGTTCTGAATGACGATTCATGTCAGCCGACTCAAAATCACTTTGGGATTAAGGCTCTGATGATGATGATGTTGTTGTTGTTGTAGGCACAGCTCTTGAATGATATTTCTCACTCTATTTTAGTGTGAAACCATCTCTAAGAGATCAATCCCTTGTTGTGATAGCTGAATATCGTTTTTCTTTCGTGAAGGATTTTGGAAAATGCCCAATTACAGGTGAACAGCTGACTATGGATGACATTGTCTCTGTAAAAGCTGGAAAGGTATCAGTGATATCTTTTATTTTTTCAAATTTTCACACATTTGCCGTACAAGTTGTTTAGCGTGGTTGGTTCCTTATGTTGAATAGTTTTCTTGCAGATCGTGAAGCCTAGACCTGTACAAGCTGCTAGTATACCTGGGATGGTTGGAATGTTCCAGAATGTATGTCTCTCCCCTATCATTGTAGGGTTATGTTTTGCTTTCTTATCACTTTCATGACAGAGCCATCTAATTCATCTGCTTTGTACAACAACAACATTACCCATGTGCCTCAATGGATCCCGCAAATTGCGGGGTAAGGGGGGTCGGATGTATGCAGTCTTACCCTTGTGTTAGCAACACAAAGAGACTGTTTCCGAATGTCCAAGATGAAAATTTTGTCGAAAACTACATCGAATGACTGGTACTTCACCAATAGAAAGAAGCGCAGTCACTTTAGTGAGTCATTTTGCTTTATTCCATCATAATCCGGAACCAAAGAGTACTGAATCTTTGGCTCCATATAAACATCTGCTTTGTATCTTTCAAAATTTATTTTTGTTACCTATTTTTGCTTCCCTTCGCGATTAATGTCTTAGACCAATCAAAAACATTATTATGATGCTTTATTGTCATACTTGTTGATGCATAAAGAACCAACCGTTAAGTGTGTGTAGCTGGTTAATTATGTAACAAAGCCAGTCATATGGTTCTATAAGGCAGGAAATACATGCCATACTCAAACCTTGAAGGTCTCATTAGTATTTCACTGAAATTAATTGGTGGGAGTGCCTACAAAAAAAAATTATCTATTGTGCAAGTGAAGTGCATTTGATAACTTTTTTCTGTGGTCTTTTGCTGCCAATTGTTCTTTTATCAAAGCTCAGTGAAAGGCCATGTTATTTTCCTGAATATCCTCTGACAAACTCATGTTTGCTCGTAACTAACTTTTAGTTTAACATGCTTCTGAAAATTTGAATTATATAGTATTTGTTTCTGAAGATAGTTATGATAAGCACAGGAATGGGATAGTCTGATGCTATCGAATTTTGCTTTGGAGCAACAATTACATACTGCCCGACAAGAACTGAGCCACGCTCTCTACCAGGTATGAGGTGTTTTTGTTCCTCTACGACTCTTCTCATTTATGTGATTCATGTTCTCTTTCAATTTTGAAGACCTTTTTGTCTTTAGTCTTGATTTGCTCCCAGATTTCACTTGCTGTCAGATTTTAAAGAACTAGGGCTTTCTTTTGACTTTTCGCAATGCTATGCCAATGTTAACTCTTACATCAAATGCATGAGTTTGTGACTGGTAAACTCTTGCATCTACACCAAGAAACTAGGGATTCACTCAAGGACTAACCTAGTATGGTTCTGTGGGACTAACCTAGTATGATTCATCATTTCCATACTTCAGCACAATATTTGGTTGGATAAATGGTTTTAAAAAGTATATTGATCAGTGAGTGAGGGGGCAATTCCCATTAGCAATGCTCTTCTTTTTGTTTTATTAATACATTTTACCTACTCGCTTAAATGTAAACAATTAATTTATTTTTCATTTAATAGGCATATATGTAAGGTAGCATAGATGATCTTGGAGGATTACAACATCATTGTCCCAGTACTCGGGTTCCCACAAAGGATCTTGGAGGAATGTTTAAGGAAAATTCTCCCATTTGTCACAACTACGATATTTATTTGGACATCTTTTATAAAAAATTTTTGTCCTACATTTTTCACATTACTCCAATTCCTATTTATTTGGATCCCTACGGTGGCAGACCTAGAAACGTTCTTTATATAGAGTCCCGTTGAAAATTTCTAAGTCGTTATTAACATTCTGACAAAGATAGCCACGCCCGACACTCGATATTGTGTCACATCTGACAGTTACAGTCGGGTGGGAGTTATATAGCTTAATGTCTGGAGAAGTGGGATTGATTCTCTCGTGATGTATCTGAAGAATGGAATGAGGATCATGTACAACCTTTGCATGGCTATATAGTCTTGTGTGGTTTGTAAAACCATCTTTTATCAATCTCTTGCAGATACAAGTATATGTTCAAGTTGTACCCTAATCCGTGTTGCTAATTTACTGTACTTTATCAAATATACTCTCCCCTCTTTGATGAGGAACTTTTTAACTAAGAATAGTGTTTGGAGTTTGACAAAATTGGACACTGAATTATTTATTTTCAGCATGATGCTGCCTGCCGTGTAATTGCAAGACTAAAGAAGGAAAGAGATGAGGCAACATCATTACTGGCTCAAGCGGAAAGACAAATACCTACGTACGCAGACGCAGGCAATGCAATACATGCACCCATGAGCAATGGAAAAAGAGGTGGTTGTTTCCTCTTAGTCTGCTATTCTTGTTGTGATATACAATTTTACATTGGACATTTGGATTGAAATGTGCACTCTGCAGTTGCTGATGGTGAAGATTTGGGGCCACCAGGAAAGAAACTCCGACCTGGGATTTCTACTGATATTATTGCGGAGCTCAGTGATTGCAATGCAGTACTTTCACAGCAGCGTAAGAAGCGGACGGTGAGTGTTACTCGAATGTATCATTATTGTGCAGTCTTTGCTAATTTAGTACTCCCTATGTCCGTTAATAAACCATAATTTCCATTCAGGGCGTCCATGCATAAACTTCCCAATTGGAATCTTCCTCTTAGTATCGTTACTGCGGTCATGATGATGTTTTAAATCCCACATTTTTTATAAGCTTTCTTATTCATTTCCTTCCACATCTTATTATGCTCTGTAATGTTTGTTTATGATAAACCAGGAAGTTCATTAATGGTCTGAAGAAGTACATGTTTTGTCATTCATTTCCTTCCACATCTTATTAGGCTCTGTAATGTTTCTTTATAATAAACCAGGAAGTTCATTAATGGTCTGAAGAAGTACATGTTTTGTCCCTTCAATATGAATCTTCTTTACAGGAATTCTTTTATTTGCATCCCTTGGTTGTAAATTGGACTTGAGTTATTGCTAATTATTTCTGAAGCATTCTCATTACTATCTGACAATTACCCTTCTGTGTTTTTTTGTTCTGGATTTTTAGATACCTCAAACTTTGGCCCCTATTGAGGATTTGGAGCGGTATACCCAAATTTCCAGCTATCCTCTTACAAAAACCAACAAGCCTGGCATTCTTTGTCTTGATATCAACCATTCTAAGGTACACTTGAAGGTTTATACTTCTATGATCATCAGATTGGCTACTAATATCGCTATTCGTTGGTCGTGTCGTTATAACTTGTTATAGTGGGGTTCAGCTCGGTAGGTTGACACTTTCACCTACTTTGTGTCGTTGTACTCACTAGAATGGTAGGTGTTTGGTTTTCTTTCCGCCGCCATTTCCTCTGCCTGATAATCTTTTTCCCTCTTTACAAAAGGATATAATTGCAAGTGGAGGCATCGATACAAATGCAGTTGTATTTGATCGAGCGTCCGAGCAGATCGTGTCGACACTCAGTGGTCATTCAAAGAAGGTACTCTCTCATGCACATTTTGGAGACTGAACTAAATTAGATGTTGTATAGATGCTAAGCCCTCCAAGAACGTTTTCTTTTTTGGTGCATCTTGCAGGTTACCAGTATTAAAATTGTTCAACAGGATGAAAACTTGATTATAACAGGATCAGCTGACAAGGTAACTTTTGTTCCGGTGTTACTTGTACATACCATCTGAAATGCAAGTGAGGCCCATGCTCTGGGAGCATTACCTTTTTCATGTTTTTTGGTTCTTTCTTTCTAGTGGTAAAACGGAGAGATTCTTGCCCAACCTTGTACTTCATTACTTTTATTGGTGAAATCTTAGAGCATGAAAGCCTAAGACATACTAAGTAATATAAGACTGTCATACAACAAAGTATTGAGATTTAAGTTTTCAATTGTAGTTCTTTTGAAGTTTCAACTTTAAAAGCTCACATCTTCCTATAGTGTGACTGTCGAAGACTCTTATGACCCTGTATATGTCCTTCAAGTTTTCTAAGAATTCCTGATATCATTCTAAATATTAGGGAAAACAAGGTCAAGAAAATAAACTCTAAACTTGCCATGTCTCATATAGCCTACTGAATTTAAGTGAATAGAATGTCTTGTGATTCTTGGGGACTTGTTTGGTCGATTGGATGTATGGGCCTCACCTGCCTCTTCCTTTTGGATGTCACCCAACTTTCTTATCAAATCTTGATTCTCTTTGGTGGACGGGTAAATGCTGAACGTTGGCGAAAGTTAGGTTATAAAAATTTCTGTCTTGTTGGCCTCTAGGACTATTGCCCGAATATTAGCATTATATAACTATGTTAGTGCTCCAGTAAACGCAGCAAGTCCTGTGAATCTGCGATCCTTCTTCAGTGGGTATGGTAGGGACGTATTCATAGCAAATCCGGTAACCATGTGTGAAACCCTGGACCATATATTTAACCATACCCACTGCACGATTCGCGATTCCTGATTCATAGAGTACCCAAGTGAATCCGGTAACCCTGGTTTCACAGGCTCTTGTCTTTGGTTAACACTCTTAAAAAACAAGACTCTCAATTGCTCTTTATTTTGTCGTCTGTCATATGCTGAATACCTGTTTATATTTTATTCCCTTTTTTCTGATTTTTAGTTTTACATATTACTTCCTTAAATCTTTGATGTTTCTGACAGACTGTACGGTTATGGCAAGGGTTGGATGATGGTACGTATGATTGCAGACATGTTTTAAAAGACCACACAGCTGAGGTGTTATTTCTCTCTCCTGTAGATAATTTCTCCAATGTTTGTCTACAGTGTTGTGTCTGTTATACAATATAATGAATATCATACTGTATAAGTTGTATTTGAATTGGCAAGATTCAGCATACTAAAATGAATGACTCTGCGGCTGTAGATTTCTGTTGCCCTTCTCGCATGCAGCTTAAATTATGTACCACTAGACTAAATTGCTGTTATGCCACTTTCAAGTATTGTGATGTATTACTCGAGGAGTCAGAGCTACTTAGTGATTTGTGTCATGGTTTACATATTCTTGATCTTTGTTTCATCTATGAGATTTAAATATATGAAAGCGTAAATGTAGAATGATATTCCAATGTACTGCTTTCACTGTTTGGGGGCAGTGAATGAAAAGTTGGAGCTGTTCTCCTCTCATTTGTTTATCATTCTATTGATGTGAAGAGCTCATCAGTCGGTCTATGTGAAGTTTTTGGGAAACTTGTGAGTTGAAAGTTTTTGGGTCGGTTTGCTTTCAGCCTTTGGTAACTTATAACAACTAACAAGCGCACAAGTTGACAAATGTTTACCAATTGATGGGTTTTGAACAGGTGCAAGCTGTTACCGTTCATGCTACCAACAAGTACTTTGTGACTGCTTCTCTTGACAATTCCTGGTGTTTCTATGATATTACAAGCGGACGTTGTTTCTCACAGGTTTCCATACACCATCTTCAACTTTTTGTACTTTCTGAATGTCAATTAAAAAAGAGACCAATTTTCAAGACGTGTTTTACATTTGATATGGCATAGTCTTATCTTATTACTTTTGAACAGGTCACGGACTCATCGGCGTATACCTCTGCAGCTTTTCATCCTGATGGCCTCATTCTTGGAACAGGCACTACAGATGCCATTGTAAAGATTTGGGATGTTAAGTCTCAGGTACCTTCTCGGCTTCTCGCTGCCTAGTTGCCAATTGTGGAGTCTTGTCAAATTGCCCAGAACTGCCCTTTTGTGTCCCAACAGTCATTTATGAACAGAAGCTAACTATGTTTTGGTTTCTTATAGGGAAATGTTGCGAAATTTGATGGCCATACTGGTCCTGTCACAGCAATGTCTTTTTCAGAAAATGGTTACTTCCTCGCGGTAGGTATTTTTTTTTTTTCTTTTGAGTAAATGATTGAATATCTGCACTTCATCTCATTATTGTACTTTGGTCATGGTCAGACCGCAGCTGATGATGGTGTAAAACTCTGGGATCTACGTAAATTGAAGAATTTCCGTTCTTTCCCATCTCCTGATCCGGACACGTCTACTAACTCTGGTATTAAAATTATGTTTGGTAAACTAGATAAAGTTATTGGAGTTAGATTTTAACTCAGGTTAATCCCAGTACATTCCTCACTTATTCTACTGTTTGTTCTTCAGTTGACTTCGATCATAGTGGGAGTTACCTTGCAGTCGCTAGCTCTGATATAAGGTTAGCTTGTAATATATGGTCTCAATTGCTGTTACCCTCCCCCACCACTTCAAAAGAAAAGTTTTCGGGAAAAAATATTGAAGTCAGGTGGGGGCCCATTTACGGAATGGATATGGTCTTCTCATGTTGTATAATTTATAAAAACGCGCCTAGGCGCTATCCAAAATGTGAGAGGGCTACCAGGGTGGACCTTGTATGCAAGGCCCTACTAATGTGTCTCACAAAGTCACAATCCACTATTTTTGTTTACCTTCTTTTTCACCTAATATCACTATCTTCATTACATGTTGGCCAATTTAAAGTCTGAAAAGGAATGTTGTTGCACAATATTCTATTTTGAAAATTAAGTTTGTTTGCAAAACCAGTGTCTTGTGTGCATCAGGCGACAGGCGCATGCCTTTGCCTTTGCCTCACGCCTTGACTATCACCCAAGCTTTAGCAAACTTTTGATACTTGGCTGTTTTACAGGGTATACCAAGTTGCAAGTGTAAAGTCAGAATGGAACTGCATAAAGACCCTTCCTGATTTATCTGGGACTGGTATATACTATATACTCCTTGCATTGCCCGTCCTATTTTGACATTGACCCTTCATTTCTTCCTGTTGTTCCCATATTTAAATGTTTCACTCACACATATTGCGAAAGTGGGAACAACACGGTGAAATGGAGGCTAATGTGATTTTCTTGCCATTGACCCATTGTAGCTCGACCTGTAAAAAAATTGTATTTTTGGAACTTTCATTTCAGGTAAAGCAACATCTGCCAAATTTGGTCCAGACGCAAAATATATTGCAGTGGGTTCACTAGATCGCAACCTACGAATTTTTGGCTTGCCAGCGGGAAAGGATGCACCTGAATCTTAACATCTTGGCATTTCAGGAGCAATAGTAGCTATGTGTAGTTCTTGCATCGTATACCGATTTTGTTACAAATGAAGATGTTCGGCCCAAATTAGTCAACTGATGAATTTATACCCAGGGGCTCTTGCTGTTGCTGGTCGATGCGGTTTCCAGTTGAAGATTAGCTTCATAAATTTATACCCAGGGGCTCTTGATGTTTGTATTTTGAACATGTAACAACTGTGATGACAGCACAAGAGCCAAACTGTTTCAAGTACTTGCTACGAGCGGACACGAACATGTGTTCTCAAAGTCATTAATTATATAAGTGGCTTTTTTTTCCCCATGCATAATGTGTTATGTCAATGTTCTCTAATTTAGTATGTTGAAAACAAGACAATTACGGCAATTGCGGCATGTTTATAAATGATCCATTTGCTTAGTTTGCCGGAGATCGACCTGAAACTCAAAGTAACCCTGACTTGTCTTGACCTAAATAATTTGTATGCAAGTCTAGAAAGAACAATGTTGTTTCTGATAAATAACCAACAACTAGGAATAAACACTGTTGTAAAATATGTACACCGAAATAATTAATGTATTAAATTAAATGCATAAGTTGTGCCACATTCAAAAAACACCATTCAGGAGTTACTTGGAAGGCTGGAGTTCCAATAGATCATAGGCAGATCAGAATCAATAACGCGATGAGTGCGTGAAACCCCAAAGCTGCAAAATAGATGGAAAACAAATTAAACGGGCTAGCCTAGCATATATGCCAAGCAAACAAACAATTTTTTCATGTTATTTAACTCCAGGTTTTTGTGCAAAACATGAAAAAACTTAGAAAGAAAAAATCCGATCTTATAACAAATGAGTGAAGGTATCTCATCCTTGCGCTGATCAGTGTCTTGGGACTCTTAGCGAACATTCAAGAAGGATTTTGATGTCACCCAATGGTGGCACCGTACCAACAGACTCAAATAAAAATACTACAGAGCATATTATTAGAACATGTTGCCACTTTGAGTAAACACCAAGTGATGCTCTATCACTTTTCCTAAACACTTTCAAACATGGTTAATTTGGCTATTGTTTCCTTTATATCAGGTAGATAAGTGTAGATCGCATGCAAAATGCGAAAACAGAAAAAGATTGAACTTCAACCCTTTGAATTGCAGTAAATTCCTATGTGGAGTCTCAACATAACGAAGAGAAGTTTGATGATTTCCCTTGTTGAAACTGATTCACTATTATGTGGCTGTGGGCAGTGATGAAATAAATCAAGTTGCTGAGCTGCTTATATTGAAAAGAAACAGTCGACCAACGACATTCTCAGTGCCGTATATCATACTGTTTTACCTTGCTAGAGACGGAAGTTTCTAAGACATTGGGTTGATGACTTGATGTTGTTAGATTTATCAAGAAACGCCTAAATGTGTTGTACACGTTTTGAAGTTTAAAGGTGATATCTACCGTCAGAGCTATTTTCCACAAAGTTTCATAACTTTCATCAATAAGACGCAAAACTAACTCACCTCATGACCAATAAAATTACAACCGCCATAAATTTTTCTCATAAAGAGAAAGCAAGCAATCGGGCTAGAAATCACGAGCTAATTTGGTCATAAGTTTTCATCATCCTTTGATTATATGTCTATCATACATTAGTTCCGAACATGTAATGCCGCACACAGCATTTCATGGTTCCATAATGAGACACATCACCAAATATTTTGGAGCTCCGCCCAAAAAAAGTATTTTTTTAAAACCTAGCCTCAACGGACTCTACATACTTTGGCTTTGAGATATGACATAACTCAAATAATAAAACAAAACTGCTCGCAGAATTGTGTAGGCTTCATTTATTGTTAAGTATAGTTGTCATTCAAATTCAATGCAACTATGGACACAAATTCATTGTGTCAGAAACATTCTTGACTCTCTTACCTGCCATAGTTGGCAGCTTTGAGGCACTTCGATAATGTTATTGCTTGATTTTATTCCAGCCAAAGAAGAATCGAGTCTTTGGCTCAATCAGTCAATTGGAAAATGAACCGAATAACAACTAATACAACGCAGAAAAAGGTGACCACAGAAAGTGGTAAGGCTAATTGCTAAAAGTTAAGAAAAAGTACCTCGACGTTTTTCAATTCAAATTCAGAATCAAAAGCCAAGCATGCATTGCCAAAAGTATCACACGGTCCACTGCTTCCCGTCAACCTTGTAAACGTGAAACTCATAAGTGGATTATCATAAGCTTAATGACATCTAATCATTCTTAAGTAAGGGAC
>JAOWBH010140242.1:0-13571 GCA_028566215.1 Silene coronaria | reverse complement strand
ATCCAACTTTTGTACTTTTCGATTCGGGAGCATCTCATTCTTTTATGTCTAAGAGTCTTACATCAAAATTGGGATTGAGAGCTTTCGAGTATGTACCAGATGAGGTGATTATTTCGTCGGGTGGGTCGGTTAGTTGCACTAAGTTGTTTAGGTCTGTGCCTTTGATTGTGGGAGGGGTAAATTTTCCAATTAATTTGTTCGAATTTCCTTTGGAGGGATTTGAGGTAGTTGCTGGTATGGATAGGTTAAGTAAGTATAAGACAAGTATAGATTGTCATCAAAATAAGGTGTCTTTAAAGGGGCCTGGGAATGTGAGAGTGTCATACCGGGGATTCGTGCCACGATCTAGTTTAAAGATTATTTCTGCGGTGACCTTAAATCATATCTGCGGAAGGGTTGTCCAATGATCCTATGCCACATTCGGGATACTCGGGGAGAAGAACCTTCTACATCCAGTATTCCGATCGTGGATGAGTTTCTTGACGTCTTTCCAGACGAGATTATGGGGTTACCACCAAAGAGGGATATCGACTTTAATGTGGAGTTGAAACCGAGAACAGGGCCTATCTTTAAGGCTTCGTATCGAATGGGGCCGAAAGAGTTGGGGGAACTAAAGAAGCAGCTGACCAAGTTACTTGAAAAGGGGTACATTAGAACTAGTGTATCGCCTTGGTGTGCACCAGTTTTGTTCGTGAAGAAGAAGGACAGGAGTTTGAGGTTATGCATTGACTACCGGGAGCTGAATCAGGTAACGTTGAAGAACAAGTATCCATTGCTGATGATAGATGATTTGTTTAATCAGTTAAAGGGAGCCGGAGTGTTTTCCAAAATTGATCTAAGATCGAGGTACCATCAGTTGCGTATACGGGATGATGACATTCCGAAGACTGCTTTTCGATCGAGGTATGGGCACTATGAGTTCGTGGTGATGCCGTTCGGATTTACTAATGCACCAGCTGTGTTCATGAATTTGATGAACCGAGTCTTCAGCCAGTATTTGGATCATCTCGTGGTGGTCTTCATTGACGATATTTGGTTTATTCGAGGGATAGAGAGCAGCACGCCGAACATTTGAGGATTTTTTTGCAGACCTTGCGAGATAACCAGATATATTCTAAGCTATCGAAGTGTGAGTGGCTCGAGAAAGTGGCTTTTCTGGGGCATGTGATCTCTAAGGAGGATGTGTTCGTGGATCCGAGTAAGATTAATGCTGTAAAAGATTGGGTGACACCGAAGAATGTAGCTGAGGTTCGAAGCTTTTTGGGTCTAGCAGGCTATTATCGGCGTTTTGTGAAAGATTTTTCGAGGATCACGCGACCTTTGACGGCATTAATGAAGAAGGATGTTAAATTCCGCTGGGATGAGAGATGTGAGCAAGCACTCCTTACCTTAAAGGAGCGTTTGACATCGGCTCCAATCTTGGCTTTGCCTGAGGGGAGTGAGAATTTTAAAGTCTACACCAATGCTTCGAAGTGTGGTCTGGGGTGCGTGTTGATGCAGAATGAGAAGCTGATAGCTTATGCGTCGACATAGTTGAAATCACATGATGTGAACTATCCGACTCATGGTCTAGTGTTGGGTGCTGTAAATTTTGCTTTGAAGATTTGGAGGCACTATCTTTACAGGGCAACCTTTAAGGTGTCTTCAGATCATAAAAACTTGAAGTACGTATTCATCCTGCGTGACTTGTATATGTGGCAGAGGCGGTGGATGGAGCTTATGGGTGACTATGACATAGAGATCATCTAACATGAGGGTAAGGCTAATGTGGTTGTTGATGCACTTAGCCGAAAGAGTATTCATTCCTGGTGCACGACAATGTCGATGATGAAGCTAAGGGATGAGGTGAATAAGATGAGAATTTGTGTGATTCAGAAGGGGGATAAAATGAGTGACCTGACGATAGAGCCGGAATTATATGATACCTTTCTGTTAAAGAAAGTTGATGATCCTAAGATTTGAGCCTGAAGGGAGATGGTGGAGAAGGGTACTACTTCTAGGTTCTCGATTCATATGGATGGGAGTGTTAGAATTAATGGCAGATGGTGTGTTCCTGACGATGTTGACTTAAGGAAAGTGATTTTGACTGAGGCTCATTGTACTCCTTATTCCGTACATCCGGGTGGGGATAAGTTGTATAGAGATTTGAAGAAGACTTTCTGGTGGCCGGGGATGAAGAAAGAAGCAGCAGATTTTGTGGCGCGGTGTTTGACTTGTCAACGGGTTAAGGGGGAGCAGCGGCGACCGCAGGGGATGATTCAGTCCTTAGACATACTGATGTGGAAATGGGAGAAGATTTCGGTGGATTTCATTGTGGGGTTGCCGCGATCGCAGAAGGACAACAACATGATTTGGGTGATCGTTGACCGGTTGACTAAATCTGCTCACTTTATTCCGATGAAGGATACTTGCAGCAAGATGGAGTTAACCTTAGCTTACAGGAAGCACGTGGTGAATCTTCATGGGACACCATTAGATATCATATCGGACCGGGATACACGATTTATTTCTCGATTTTGGCATGAGCTTCAAGAGCTAATGGGGACTACCTTGAAGATAAGTAATGCGTTTCATCCAGCTACCGATGGACGAACAGAGTGGACTATCAAGACCCTAAAGGACATGTCAAGAACTTGTGTGATGAAATTTAAGGGTTCTTAGGAGGATCGTCTTGATCTGATCGAGTTCTCTTGCAATAATAGCTATCATACGAGCATTGGGATGACACCTTTTGAGGCCTTGTGCGGTTGGAAGTGCCGTAGTCTGGTTTGTTGAGATGATAGTTCTGAAGCCGTGGTTCTAGGACCGCAGATGGTACATGACATGATTGAGCAAGTGCAAGTGATTTGACAGAAGATGAAAGCGGGACAAGATCGACAGAAGAGTTATGTAGATTTGCATCGTCGCGATGTAGAGTTTGAGGTGGGTGACAAAGTTCTCTTGAAAGTGTCACCAATGAGAGGTGTAATGAGATTTGGCAAGAAAGGGAAAGTGAGTCAGAAATTCATTGAGCCTTATGAGATTTTGGACAGGGTCGGGGAAGTGGCCTAACGTTTGGCACTACCACCGGTACTAGACCGTGTGCATAACATATTTCATGTGTCTCAGTTGAGAAAGTATGTTAGTGACCCGTCTCACATACTTGAAGCAAAGACAATTGAGCTCGATGAGGCTTTGACTTATGTTGAAGTTCCAAAAAAGATCTTCGACCGGAAAGTGCGCAAGACTAAAACCGGTGAGACGACATTGGTTAAGGTTCTGTGTACTAATCATAAGGTAGAAGAAGCGACATGGGAAACGGAGGAGTCGATGTGGCAGCGCTACCCTCATCTTTTCGATCAGGTATGTTTGGTTATGAGGATGTAACCTTATTTCTTTAGGGGGATAAGAGATGACCGCGTAGTGTCTTTTGTATGATTTTTGGCATTACTTTAGCTATTTTACGGTAGTGGTTAGTATGGGAAGTAAATTGGAGTGCTTGTTAGCATATTTTGTAGTCTTGTTGATGGATTTTTCGGTTTTGGTACTTGCGGTTTTTGCTTTGGGTGTGAACTTCGAGGACGAAGTTCATTCCTAACGGGGAGATTTTAATACTGCGTATTTTTGTAGCTTGGAGCTTGGCCGAGTAGGGCTCACTCGGCCGAGTAGTGTGGTGCTCGGTCGAGTAGGGCTAACTCAGCCGAGTATTTTGGTTGGTTGTGTAAGAGGAGCATTCTGAAGTCGCGCAACTCGGACGAGTACATCGGTACTCGACCGAGTAGGGCTTACTCGGCTGAGTGACTTTCGAGCTCGACCGAGTGCGCGTTTTGAATTTGGAAATCGAGCGGTTTTAATTAGGGTCATTAGGGGAGGATATAAATACATCATTTCTTCGTTTCACTCGTAACATTCATTTCTAGACCCTCATTTCTCCCCTAATCACTCTAAATAGTCATTAGCATTGTTTTTCCGTTCGATTTGTGGATTCTCCGTTGCGCTCTTGCCTTTGCATTGTAAGTCTCCCTAGATTTTTTTTCGTATTTTTGGTTGAACCCTAATCTGTTTTGGGGAAGATAGGGTATGGTATTGGTTGTAATGGTGTTTTGTGTTCATTATAGGTGACGACTTCGTAGAAGAACGCTTCTAGCTGCTTATAATTGTTGCTTGCAGTTTTGCTTTGAGGTAGGGTTTCCCTACTCAGTATATGATGCTTGATATGTGATTTGCTACTGTTGTTATAGTTGTTGGCATTGTTGATATTATTGATGTTGTTGTTTTGTGACGAAGGATGTTGGTGGTGATGTGATGATGTGATTATGATTTGTGAGTCGTTGGGAGACGATCTCACCCCCGAGTTTCGCTCCTCGTGACTCCCGTCACGTAGGGGGATGTGCACATTAATGATTCCGGGTCACTCGTGCATCGAGCGGGGCTTAGGTGGGATTGGCTGTGGTCCCCCACTGGCGGCGGGATTACCTGTTGCGATGGGTAATCCAATTGAAGGGCGGTTGTGGAGTTGGTGGATGATGATATGGTTTGGTTGCATTTTTACATCGATGGCATCATGTTGTTGTATTTAGTACTGACACTTGATCGTTGTGTTCTCGCTGTGTTCCATTCGGTGTTGACGAATGGTGAGCAGTTATTGACAGGTGATTACGATTGAGCTAGCATGAAGTGCATCGGGGATGATCACGAGCCTTTACTATTAGCTTCCGCTGAGTCAATAGACATTTTGTTATTTTTCAGTCGTTTTGGTATTTGGATTATTTCAGTTATAACCGACTAAACTTTTACCTATTTAAGATGTTCTTTTACTGTTTATTTGATATGTACTACCTCAGGCAACCAAGGCTGTTGCACTCCACTTGCTAGGGAGGTCTTACCGAAGTCTCTTTAGTAGGCGGGGTGTTACAGTCTCATCCTACAATAATCACATAAAAAATATCACAATACATCCTACACTATTATACTAACCAAAACCCCTTATTATCACCCTTTAATTAACTATTAAACTCATTAAAATCACAAATTAGACTAACCCACAAAACCACAAAAATCTAGGGTTACGAAAATTAAAAGAAAAGAGATTAAATGGTAGATCTAGTCTCATTATAAGCAATAAACAAGAAAATGATGAAAGGTGATTATAAATCCTCAATCCACATGCTTAAATATCTATAGAAGGTGACATGAAGTTAGAAAGAGTTTGAGGAAGGTAGAGAGAGGGTTTTAGGGTTAGAAAATGAAGGGGAAATCTGATTTTGAAGTTTATATAGCAAGGCCCATCAAAACAAAGCCCATACGCGAAAAACAGACCGGACACTGAGTCACTTGGTCGAGTGCTCGAGACACTCGGCCGAGTGCCACCCCCTTACTCGGTCGAGTAACATGAGTTACTCAGACGAGTGGAAGAAACCCAGAAATTCTGCCCGAACGCTACTCGGCCACGGTACTCGGTCAAGTGCAGGGCTACTCGGTCGAGTGCCCTGTCTTACTCGGTCGAGTGCACGACAAAGGAAAAGTGGGGTATTACAGTCTTCCCCACTTAAAACCGAACTTCATCTCAAAGTTCACACTCGACTCTCTAACATGTCTCTTTAAGTCTGAACTACGCCCCAAAAAAAGGTATCTACAACCACTAATACTAACTCAACGGACAAGGTAACCTTATACGCGACTCATACTACCGTACTACCCTTGTACTACCTATCGAGTTCCATGATATCAACACTACTAGTCCAGCAACCCCACATCGATTCCCAAATATGGCAATTGTCATCACGTTCTAATCTATTATCCTCATTATGCGTTCCACAATAGCAACGTTATTTTACTAAACAAGAACATCTACCGATCGAAATGTTACATTCTACCCTCCTTAAAAATGAACTTCGTTCCCGAAGTTCGATAACACTTACTGGTAATAAAGCAAGACACGAATTTTACCTTACCATAAGGTTCTATTGAATCGTTCATTCCAACTACGCAATATCGCAGGCGCCCCAAGTAAGAAATACTGCAAATGTCATCAATGCTTTAATGGCATTAACCCCAAATTATTTCCTCTATCCTAAACCAAGTTCCATCACATATTTTGCTTAATAATATCTCGATACTCTAATTAGGTAGACACATGCCACAAAGTGTCCAACAAGTACTAAATTCATAATTATTCATGTTCACTATCATTATCCCACCACACTGATAACCGGTTATCGTTCTAATGTCAATACCGATAGTTATATCCAAATGTAATATTCTGTATAATGATCACTAGGTTTCTGATCATTCCTCTTACAATACAAGGCTTACGAGGAAATCCTTAACATGGTTCACTTATTCTCGACACTCTACTCCCACTATTAAAACAAAAGGCTATGACCACTCGTTCCTTGAGCTCAGGTAATACATATTCGCTCACTACTTGCCACTACCGGTCTATGAATGACTCAACTAAATCAAGCTCATAAGTGCACAACAACTAGGCCTTATTCATATTTATCCACGAAAATATATCAATACAATTATGATGATTAACATCCTCATCCATCACGTATATTCTACTCTTTTACTCATGCGAGGAAAACTCACGGAAGGCATATAATAGTAACGAAACACTACATATATATCAAGTCACATAACGAGAATAGAATGAACATCATATATCAAAATGAATCATTAAACAACCATCATGTCTCCTTCATCCCAACCGGTGACGGTATCGCAATATCGTCACCAACAACCGCACCATAGCGCGAATCACAAAAGCCTTATCTATATGCACCGCACATAATACAATCTCATGAATACGATCTCCACACAACATTATTCACATGGTATGACAACACTATACTTCAACAAATAAATGATAACTAGATCACGTTATATAACATGTATATTTCACATAACAATTAGAGGACAATTTCATAAATAACGTCCACAATACTACTCATACGGTTGAAATCTTATACAACTATTTTCACGCATCGTAGGTATATACTTGATAAGTAGTATTTTGGTAGCATTTTTGTGACAACCCTCGCTAATCCAATAATAAAAACATGCAAATACGTAACGGAAATACGAAATTTTAAAAACTTTTATAAGTTTAAGCGGAGTCATCATAATCAACCCAACAAATCCAAACAATAAATAAATAAATCGAGTACAACGCAAGACTACATAGTCGGTGGGGAAAGCATATCCCATGAATACAAGTCTAGGAATTCTAATCTAAAAGGGTGAACATCAAAGGTCGATGCTAGCTAGCTCACACTAGTCTGATCCCCATCAAGCACCAACATCACCTGTCATTAATGAAAACATAAACGCCACAGTCAGTGGGGAGTAACTCAGGGTTCTCCCAGCCACATATCATCAAGATAAAGGTACAATGTGACATAACAACAAATATGGAATAGCAAGGCGTACGCAAGCATATGGAAAACATAGTAATTTGCATCAAACTACATGTAAACATTTAAATTGTATATAAATAACTCATATCATCTTCCATCTATTCATCTAATCTTCTCCAAACAAATGCTAACATACAAGTACACATATTTTAGAAGCAAATGTTGAGTAACCCATCACCGTTACCTTATAGCGTCTTCTACTCGTCTAGCTGGTCTTCTATGATGTAGGAATCGGCCTCCGGGTCGTCCAAATCAACACCTAAACCCAAAAATCACATTATGAGTAAGCTTCATCAAACCCTAGAAAGACGGATTTTCAGAAACTAAGGGAAGACGGAGACTTTCTTACATTAAAAAGAAGGAGAATAAGGAGATGAGAAGAATGACGTGAGAATAAACGAAAACAGAGAAGTAATGAAGGAGATATGAGGATTTAAAGCTTGAGATCTAAGATTTCAATGGTGGTTTATGTGATGAAGGAGAGAGAGAGTGTCAAAATTAGATTTTTGTTATTATGAGGATGAAGATGGAGGGTGAGGGAGTAAGGGGAACCAAATAAAATAGGCCCAAATAGCGATTCAAGCCCAAACGCTCCAGAAGTTAGTCGGGAAACACTATAGAACCCGATTCTAACTATTTAACTAACTAAATGGTTAAATAATCACCACTACTAATATTCCATAACATTAACCATATCTTTACAAAAATAGCTTTAAATTATAATTAACCTAAACATAAGCGATTATTTAATATTTGAAAAGCGTGGGGTGTTACATTATCAACTTAAAATATGTCCGCACTAACTAGGTAAGCTTTCCATCAACAAGATGCAAACAGGTAACAAGAAGAAGTTTAAACCAATTCACATTAATGTCACATAATTACACGCAATGCACATTACCTTGTTTTAATCCAATTTTATAATTATCATGTAACAACATAATACACGTTACCCTTTTTCTTATCACCCCAATCACTCATACTACACCCAAGAATAGTTGTGTTCACATAACTTGTAATCCACACTAATTAGGCCTACTACTATTGTATCCTAGCGGCTATAATCCAACAATCGCATTAATTATCTATTTAACTTATTACTCAAATTAATTCAATATCATAGCTACTCCTAGTACTATCATCAACTATCTGCATACTCATCAGTTCAGATAACTATGGCATATCGCGACCATATATTCATCAGTTATAACCCAAACTAACTAAGAATATAATTAAATTACGAAAATCATATATCGGTTTAGGGCAACATGTTCCGCATATTACTAGCCATGAAGTTATAACTATACCATACATATTCACACTTTAATATCATACAACACATCATACATTATAATTCAAATCGCAAAGTATTCCAGCATAAATACATTAATAAACGAAACTTCCGCATAGTCATTTGTCATTTACCAACAATAAGGCCTAAAGCCTAATCCTTACACAGCCCAACACACTTGTTACAGTCCAAGCCCATGTCACACACACACACACACACACACACACACACACACACACACACAGCCTAAGTGGCCAATTCTCTCGGCCCAATGGCCTTATTTCGTTGTTCCTTACTTCCAACGACTTACGATAATCGAAACCACAATGCATATGAAATTCACAAATTCTAAATTCAAAATAAATAACATTCTAATTTAACTACCCTTCTTCCTTTTTAATTTTCGCTCGAGGTTACCGGTACGAAACTGAAAGGGCCATGGTACGAATTAGGCGCGCTTTTCTAAGCGTACTAAGGGGGCTCCTAACAGTTTCTACACGGGGTTCATTTTAATTAGACTCATCCTAAGCTCATTATTGTTCATTGGTTAGGCCCAAAGATCGTTCGCTCTGATACCACTTTGTAACTCCCCCTTTTATAAAGGAGCCTTTAGCAAGACTTTCCCGAATAAATAGGACTGTTATCATCTCGGTTTCCCAAGGAAGTGAATAACAAAGTAAAACAAAATCAAAGTACTTTAATATAAAACTTAGAAATGGTTTTATTACAATCTTCACAAACTAAATAAAACTAAATAAATAATAAATTACAAACTCGCAGCGGAAATAAGAACTAAGTGAATCTAATTTCTAAGTCGAGTCCACCTCACATCCATGTCCCAAGCTCCCAAATGCTAGCTCAATCCTGTCAGACAATTTGCTCCCCATAAATTGGCTCATCATAGGTGTTCACAGAATACACGGTCAACCAGACGGTTGGGTAGGATAATAAAAAACAACATAACAATAGATAAATGATATGCAATGCCATGCAACTGAGCTCATAAATCCGAAACTCCCGTTCATCTCGCCAATCCCTGGCCCAGGGTATATGCATCTCAACCCGAAGTTGAGGACAAGGCATCTCAATCAAAATTGAGGACAAAGCATCTCAATCGAAATTGAGGACAAAAATAATATTATATATCATTCTATGCCAATGAAACAATAATATGATATGCTAAACTCATATCCAACTAATATACTTTTCAATAATAACTCCCAGAACACAACCACGTCAATAATGCATAACAAGTTAAAATGCTCACATTAACATTCCAATAATCAAACAATTCAACTTAATAACTAAATAACACAAGTCACTTGAGTAGATTATCTTACCTTGCAAGCAAATATCCAAATAAAGCACGCAGTAAATATCAATAGTATTCCTCCACGAACCCGTCACCTAAGCAAAAATAATAAATCACACAATCAATTGCCTAGTTAATAAATTACATTTAGTAATTTATAATTACGATTCACCTTCAAATAATTATAACCTTACAACTTACATTTAAATTATTATAATTATTAACTTTTATAATTAATTTTTAAATAATATAAAAACCCGATTGCATAAAAACCCGTTTACGCAACCCGACTCAAGGATCAAAGTAATAACTTGCCCAAAGCCACACGGTTTGCACCGTGTGACTCACAACCCAAACACTCCCCTAAACACCACGGCCACCACCCAACACCACACTCATCCCCCACACTCGGCCTGCTCAAGCACCATCACCTAATTCCACCACCAAGCCCTACCATAACCACCACAAAAGGACATCCCAACACAGCCTGAAAACCGTCCCCAACAATTCCTGTAACCGAACTCAAACTCTGCCTCAAACCCACCTTAACTAGCCTGTAGCAACTCCAACGTCCACCGTGGTTCCCACCAGACAAGACCATCATCCTCCTTGACATCACCTCCATATAAACCACCCATCCCCGACACCAATTACACATAAAACAACCCAGAAACAGACGCCCTAAACCCCCCTTGTACAATTCGTCCCCTCGATTCACTCATCCCCTGCAAAACCGCCACAACACTCATAATGACCACCATAACCACCACCACCGTGGTCCAATAGGGTCGACTTAACAACCATCACAACCCAGGCCAACTACAACCCAGAACCCGAGTACAATTTGGTCTAAAATAGGCGGTTCCCAAACATCATACAAATCGTGTATCAAGGTGTGTTTAACCGGTTTACGATGGTCAACGGCCTGAACTAGGCCAGTCAAGGGCGGAGTACGGTCAGTCGTGGTCGACTGTCAACGGTCGTTGAAGTCAACATGGGTCTATGTCACAGTCAACGACAGTTAGATGAATATTAGCAAAGTAATTACAAGACGGTTTTACAAATTTACCTTTTAGCCTTGAGACGGTATTAGATTCTGCCTCGGATCTGATTTTTCCCGAACAATAATTCTCTCTCAGTTTTAGTGATTATTTTAAAAGCCAGAAGTGTTTAGGTAGAGCCTTAGGTTGATATTTATATAAATTAGAGGTACATAGGAAGCTTCTAGGAAGGTCACATAATAGTATTATTATTTTATCTCATATTATTATACTACTACTACTATTATTATTATTATTAAACAAGCCTTCACCAAAAATCACCTCCCTTCTACTACCTAAGTCACACGCCCAACTTCCAATCCCGGCTCAATTATTTTCTTTTATTATTTTCAGCTCACAAATTAATTACATATATTATAACTTATAATTAATGAAATATAAACTAATAGCAGTAATATATATTACTTTACCTTTATTTACCGTTGACTAGCTTTGACCATGCCTTAAAATACGGGGTATTACAGTTTTCTCCCCTTAAAAAGAACTTCATCCCGAAGTTTACCCAAACTTATACCACAATGACCTATAACTTTCACCCAAACTTAACAACTCAACAAATAAATCATTATTAAAAATGTAATTAAACAGTGATATTTAACAATCTCACCCAACTAAGAAAAAGGTTACGTCTTCGTAACCCAACTTACCTAAGCAAATAAATCAGGAAACTTCTCTGTCATAGCAGACTCTGCTTCCCAAGTAGCTTCCTCGACATTTTGATGAGTCTATAAGATTTTCACTAAAGCAGTCTCACTATTCCGAGTCTTTCTAATCATTCTATCAAGGATCTTCTTAGGCACCTCCACATAAGACATCTGCTCAACTATCTCGATATGCTCAGACTCCAATACATGAGTAGGATCACTCACATACTTCCTCAGCTGAGAAACATGGAACATATTATGGACTCTAGCCAAAGCTGGAGGAGTGCCAAACGATATGCTACTTCTCCAACTCTATCTAAAATCTCATATTGTCTTATAAATTTCTGACTCAGCTTACCACGCTTCCCAAATCTTATTACTCTCTTTATAGGAGACACTTTCAGCAACACCTTGTCCCATACAGGAAACTCTATCTCACTTCTTTTCAAATCAGCATAACTCTTCTGTCTATCTTGCGCAGCCCTCATCTTCTCACGAATAACATAAACCTGATCCACCATCTCCTGAATCATTTCAGGTCCCAAAACAACTGTATCTGATATGTCATCCCAGCATACTGGACTCCTACACTTCCTCCCAGACAAAGCCTCAAAAGATGTCATGCCAATGCTAGCATGGTAGCTATTGTTATAAGAGAACTCTATCAAATCCAACTTATCTTCCCATGATCCACCAAACTCCATAACATCAGCTCTCAACATATCCTCCAGTGTCTGAATAGTCCTCTCAGTCTGACCATCAGCAGCCGGATGAAATTTTGTACTTATCTTCAACTGGGTCCTCATCAAAGATTGCAACTCTTGCCAAAATTTAGAAATGAACCTCGTATCACGATCAGTATCTTTAGGCACTTCATGCAACTTAACCACATTCTTCACATAAGACTTAACCAACTCATCCTTACTCCAAGTATCTTTCATAGGAATAAAGTGAGCAGACTAGTCAAACAGTCTACAATAACCTAGATCATATTATTTCCCTTCCGTGCAGTCCCACAATAAAATCCATAGAAATGTTCTCCCACTTCAACTCAGGTACATCCAATGACTGGACTTTCTCTTGCAGTCTCTTATGTTCCCTTTTCACTCTCTGACACACTAAACACCTAGCCACAAACTCAGCAACCTCCTTCTTCATATTAGGCCACCAAAAAGTCTTCTTTAGATCCTTATCAAGCTTATCTCCCATAGGATGAACATAATATGGGGTAGAATGAGCCTCAGCTTAGAATCTTTCTTTTCAAATCACCATCATCTTGCACACACCATCTAGCATATAACTGTAAACTCCCATCAACATGGCACGCAACCCGAGAGGACTCCCCTCGCTCCTCAACTGTGCGCCACTTCAGACGCCGAGGGTCCCCCACTTGCTTTTCCTTCATCTCAGCATACAACTCAGGTTCCAATGTCAAATCCCCAATTGTCTCCTATTCTTTATCATAAAAATTCCCATATTTCGCACCTCTTCATGCAACCTCATCCTAGATCTCGCAGTACACAAAGCATGTACAACCTTCCTACTCAATGCATCTGCTACAACATTCGCCTTCCCCTTATGATAAATTATTTCCATGTCATAATCTCCAATCAACTTCATCCACCTCCTTTTTCTCATGTTCAACTCTCTTTAGGTGTAAATGTATTTTAGGCTCTTGTGATCAGAAAACACCTTAAAAGTAGCTCCATAAAAATAATGTCTCCACAATTTCAAAACAAATAATACAACTCCCATTTCAAAATCATGGGTAGGGTAATTCTCTTCATAAGGCTTCAATTGTCTCGAGGCATAAGTGTTGGAGTAAATGTCCTCAACAATGATGCGATCACGATGATTATGAAA
>JAOWBH010140232.1:0-13573 GCA_028566215.1 Silene coronaria | reverse complement strand
TAGGGTGTATTATCTTATGGAAACTCTAACCCTATTGTATGTGTATATATATCCCCTCATAATGGAATAACAATATATTTCTGACTCTCTCTACAATTCTTCCCTCTCTTTATTTCACAACAATACTAAAATAAATTCCGTTTATTATATATAAACTAATTATGGCAGTTGATAATGCCATGACTCTTATCAACTACTCCACGGCTACTTTCTCACATAAACTGTACAACCATCTTTAAAAGTATGCAGAAATGCCCGTGGACTAGTTGATAATTGTCGTGACATTATTAATTGCCCTAAATATTCCGACAAACCAAAGCCTCCATGCAAAGCAATAAGCACAATAGTAATGAAAAACCATCTTCTGGTAGATTTCGGTTTAGTTGATCCTCAACCAACAACTTAATGGTAAGATTATTGGTAATCTTGAGACAAAACTTTGATAAGTTTTGAGACAAGACTCACTCAAGAGTCAAGACCATCAATAATCTATCAAAATTTTGACAAAGTTTTAAAGTGAGTCCTGGAAATACAAGACTTACCTTAAGAGTCTACAAGAGTTAACCCCCACCATTTTGCGATGACATCTAATAAATAGCTTTCATGTGTAAATTACTTTTTTTTTTCTTCTCCTTTTTATTTAAAACCCCACAATAAAAGTGTAGTGAAAAAGTAAAAATTAAAGTGAGTCTGACTGATAATGTATAAAATTTGAGACGAGTCTAAAGAAAGATTAAATAATAAAATAATAGTAAATGTTAATGAAAATCTAATGTGTCAGAGTCTTAAGACTTTAGTAAGTCTAACCGATAATCATACCTTTGTTCACATTTTTAGTACACATAATACAATGGTTGATACATTACGAAATAAGAGCATATGTTCCGACATCTTTCATTTACTCAAATTCGACGTTTCTTCAAATTAGGCATAAGAGGTAATGCAATATTAATTGCTCGCCACATGAAATTAACAAACTTTCATAGGTATTTTAGCTTTCCACACATATTATATTTCACGTTACTTAATGAACATATTTACTACTTTATGGTACTTATTAATTAATTACATTATGCAACCGAATTCAACTCACAATAATTTTTTTTTTTTTAAAATTAAATAATAAAAAGAACACAAATACTCTTCCTCAACCTCTCAATTATTCTATTTTAAGACCAGTTTATGTTTGTCATCAATATGTTTCCATGGTCTTTCACTGACTAGTCAATTATTTTTGCGCCAACTTTATTGATTTCACCATCTTTTTCCAAATTCCTTTCTGGATTTTGTATAATCTGTGTTTTCATTTCTGGGTTTTACTCCGTTTAATTTTTAGTCATGCAGTTTAATTCTTCTAATGGCCGACTTTTGGCTACTGAAGTTCATGGCTTTCATACCATGGAAGGTATCATTTTTACTATTTATTTTGTTGATTCTTGATTTAATCTGTGTTTTATTAGATTCTTTTATCAATTTTTGATTCTGTAACGTGTTTTTTTGTGTTGATTATTCTGTAATTTGGTGAATGATTTTGTTTTTGTTTGATCATCTATTCATCTTATTGAATTAGGGGAAAAGGGTAAAATTAATTGAAGTTTTTGTAAGTTTTGATTGAGAAAATTGAATGATTTCATGTGGGTAAATTAGTAAATTAATGGTTTTGTTTTTAGTTGGAGGAATCTTGACTGCAGTTAGTCTTACTTATAATCGTTGTAACTTAAATAACTTTACACTCCCGTTGCAAGTTACAACGGTTGTAAATGAGACTTTGTGTTTACACTGTTTTCTTTGGTGATTAGTGTAACTGCTGCCAAGTATTACTGTATGAGTATCAGTGGATTTAGTTAGCAATGAGGAGATTGGTGTATTGCAAAAGGCGGTTACTTGCCTGGAGTCGAAAATAGAGCTTCTTTCTAATTTGGTGAGCAGTGAAATCGATATGTGTTTGTCGAGTGCATGTTGATTGGTAGTTTGATGCGTTACAAGGGTTGTGATAATTTTGATTTGAGCACTTTCGGTGCTGAAGTTGGACTGAATCTCTGGTTACTGGGTTACCTGAGCTTTTGTTGGAGATTTATGGTTTAACTGAGTCTTAAAACACCGCTCTGGTGAATTCATTTGTGGTAAGAAAGTTGCGCAACTTTCCACTTTGTTTTGAGATGGTTTGAGTTTAGTTTTATGATGGAAGAAAAATGTAAAACTGGAAAAGGTAAAAGCTTTAGTTTCTGGTGCCCATGCTGACTACTATGTGGTTACTTTCTCGGTCTTTTCCTGTTGAGAGTATGAGCTATAAACTTATTGTCAGGATGGTCCATAGACATTTTTGGAGTTGGAAGGCTGTAAAGGCTTGAAATAATGATCATAATAGATAGGTAGATTGTGTTCATGTAACTAGTTGACTGCCCTTGTGAACTCAATTTACTGGTGAAACTGTTGCAGTTCTTTCTCCATTGAATGTGCACTAGATGTGAATTGAGATGCATTGGCGATTTTATCTATTAGATAAGTTTTTGCATTTTCCAGCTTTGTCTCCAGCTGTCTGGATATGTCTTCCAAATGTTTAATCTCTTCAGCTTAAATGGTGTTTCGGAAGAGAATTTTTATTTCATTAGCTTATCGTTTTGGGCTATTCAATGTTCAATCATTAAGTGTAAGAGACACTTATTTCTGTTTACAGATTTGGATATACCGAACACATTGAGCGAAGCCAAAAGTAGATGGCTTCGACCAAATGAGATACATGCGATACTCTCTAACTACACGTATTTCACCATTAACGTCAAGCCAGTGAACTTACCAAAAGGTATGGCCCTCTTATAGCAAGTTTTGTGCACTGATGCTTACAATCATTGGTGTGTTATTGATTTAAAATCTTCATCTTTTATTTGAATTGTTCTTCTGTTTTTCTTCTAGTTGCTGATAAGTAGTCCAGGATTTCTAAATACTTTAACACCACTAGTTCACAATTGATTCTGTTTCTATATTCTTTCTGTCTAATATATTTGTCATCTATTTTGAAGGTGGCACAATTGTCTTGTTTGATCGCAAGAAGCTAAGAAATTTTCGGAAAGATGGTCATAACTGGAGGAAGAAAAAAGATGGGAAAACTGTTAAAGAGGCTCACGAACACCTGAAAGTGAGAATTTTTCGTAGTCTTTTGGATAAATAATTTTACTAAATAAGCTGTAGATATCCCTTTACTTTCCTTAATTTTTTGTGATATATGTTTACGGCCATCTTAACGCTGTGTTTCTTTTTTGTATTTCTCTCTTTCCTTAGGTTGGTACTGAAGAGAGAATTCATGTGTACTATGCACATGGAGAAGATAACCCAACTTTTGTCCGTAGGTGTTACTGGTTGCTTGATAAGTATGTATGTTTGAAAGTACAACATATATTGATTCTTCTTTTTTTGGTTTCATTGAATAGTGATTTTAGGTTTTCCCATTTACAGAGCTGTTCCTCGGTGGACTAATTACTGTCTTTGCCTTGTTTCAGGGCTTTAGAACATATAGTACTTGTTCATTACCGTGATACTCAAGAGGTTGGCTTCTTATCTTGAATTTTTTCAACCGGAACTATCATTTAATTACTTGAGACGGTTTCATCCTTTTTATCAGATGATTGTCTCTTTTTTATTTGCACAAGGTTGGCTGGAATATTAGTTGATGAAGTTTGTAATTGAAGGTTGTATCTGTACTTCTACAATCTACAATCAGTTAGAGGCATATATCATTATATTACGAAGCAGATATGTTGAATAAAATTATAGGTGTGGATAGGGTCATTTGGCTTAAGGTGAAACCATGAAATTGTGAAATGTTTTTTTTTTTTTCTTTAGCAAATGATGGTAAAATGTTGGTTACTCGTCTATGACATCTTTTTGAAGTAGAAGTAATATATATTGGAGATTCTTGGGGAAATCAGTTTAGGGGCCAAATTTGGAAGGTGGAAATCTAAGAACTGGTGTCTATGGTGTTTGTGTTTCAAGCACTCAAACTTAAGGGTCCAGACTACGTTTGTTATATTTTACACCCTAAAATGCACATCTGCTTTAGAGCTGCCTTTTATATCCATGGGCAATCTCAGTTTGCTATGTACTAGGCTTCGTATTTTAATTTCATCAAGATGAACATCACGCCTTACTTTGAGATGTGGTTGATTCATCTCCAGTTGCAGGGTTCTCCAGTCACGCCAGTTAATTCAGATTTGGGATCTGATGTATCTGACCGCTCAGCTTCTCAGCTCTTGTCTGGAGTTAGTGATGGCCAGGCAAATCAAGTTTCCCCAACTGCTTTAAAAGAGTATGCTGGTAATATTTGGAGATTTTGAGCAAATTGTTGAGATGGCATTCCCCTCTCCCCCCTCCATTTCCGTATCTTCGGCCTCTTCGTTACTTTTGACGAGTATTGCTTTAAAAATTATCTTATTCTTACACTGTTTTTGGTATTGAAAACAGAGTGTGGTGACAGTATCAGCGCCACCAATTATCAATTGAGACTGCATGAGATTAACACACTTGATTGGGATGAACTTTTGGCGTCAAATGATACCAATGAAGCTACTTTAGCAACAAAAGGTAAGGATGCTATTTTGAGTTGGACAATAAGGAATTGAAATAATCATTTACCCAGGGGATGGCCAACTCATTTTGTTTATTTTTTTGTCACCTTTGCCTTATGAGCAGAACAGGCTCCAACTATGCAGCAATACCGACAGAATCCGTGCAACTTTGAAAATAATGTAAGCTGTGTATATTTAGGTTGAGATTATGATAGTGTTCCATGTTTCTTAATTTAAGCCATATAATGCAGTGAATAGCTATAATCATGGGTACATTAATTTAAATTTAGCTGGGGACTAGTAGTATAGTAATCTTTCATCTATTCCTCGAGCTCTTCATTTCGTAAGTTAGGCAGGGGTGCTGCAGTTTGATGAATGTCGCTTTTATTTCAGTTGTATTATATTTTACCCCCAATATTCGTATTCTAGGCATATAAATTAGCGCTTAGGGGCGCCTTTGCTATCTAAATTGCAACTTTTAAATGGTTAAAATACCACTTTATCCGAGAAGTTGATGTATTATTGTAATTTCTCATAGAAACCACAGGGTAGCTCAATCATTTTTGTCTTCTCAGGGCAACAGTTTATTAATCAACCAGTCACAGGCAGATATGCCAGCTTCAAATAATGATATAAACCCTCTTGAAGGGTCTAGTTTTGCACATGTCAGTCCCCTGAGCAATGCACTCTTTTCTACTATGGGTGGTGAAATATCTCAGAACAAGGAACACAGAAGTTATAATACTGGAATAGCAGGTGGTGGGAACCCTCTGGAGAAAGATGGTCTCCAAAGACAGGACAGTTTTGGGAGGTGGATAAATGACATTATTGTTGACTCACCTGTATCTGTAGACGATCCTTCTTTGGAGTCGTCTGGTGTATCCGGCCATGGATCTTTCATGTCCTCGGCCACAGTTAATCACGAAAGATCTATTCCAGCACACATATTCATTATAACTGACATCTCACAGTCATGGGCTTCTTCCTCTGAAGACACTAAGGTCAGCATTATCTTTCAATCAAACTGTAACAAAAGTTATACTGTGATGAAAAAAATCAGCTCTATTGTGTGTTTAAGTGAACCGTGGCAATGGTCCCACTTTTCTGATAGATAAAATCTAAAGGCCTGGTAGAGCAGTGGACCAGATATTTGTCCGCAAACTTCGGTAGATAGTCCCACTTTTACGACCCATCTGTTTTGAAGTTGAGACCAAAATATTGGAGTTCCGTTCAATATTAAAAACAATGCAATTTCAATAACAATTCGATATGTTTCTGGACCATCAAATTTCCTTGCCCGTTCATTGAACATATTTAAACTTCTTTTCCACTTCGTTAGCTTCCCTTTCATTTAGTAGTGGATGCCGATGTTGTTAATATCTGTCTGCTAACTATTTAGAATTGCAAATTGGGACAATAGCACTGTAAAGCTGTAATACTTTGGTTGTATCAGCGTACTGTTTTTAAGAAATTTTTTTTTTTTTCCTTTGCTCATAAATGCTGTGATCGTGCGGGTATAATTGATGATTGTAAAGCTGTAATGCTTTGCTTATATCTTGAAGTGCTTGGCTGAAAGTGATGATTGTCGTATAATTGCAGATACTGGTAGTTGGATATTTTCACCAAGAGTATCAACATCTTGCGAAGTCCAACATATTCTGTGTCTGTGGTGATGCATGCATCTCTGCTGAAACAATTCAACCCGGAGTGTTTCGTTGTTTGGTTCCACCACATAATCCTGGTTCAACAAGTTTGTACTTGAGCATTGACCGAAGCACTCCGATAAGTCAAGTTCTCTCTTTTGAGTTTCGATCTCTTATGCATACAAATGTAACTATCAAAGAGGAGAAGCCACAGTGGGATATGTTCCGAATACAGACTAGGCTTTCTCATTTGCTTTTCTCCACATCTAAGAGCTTGGACATTATATCTAGTAAAGTTTCACCAACTGCTCTAAAGGAAGGCAAAAAGTTTGCCCTTAAATACTCCAACATTGCTGATAGTTGGGCTTATTTTAACAGACTAGTAGAGGATGGTAGAATCTCATTTGAAAGAGCTAAAGACGGCCTGTTTGAACTTGCTATGAAGAGCAGACTTAAGGAATGGCTGTTGGAAAGAGTAATCGATGGAAGCAAAATTTCTGAACGTGATGCTCAAGGTCAGGGAGTATTGCATTTGTGTGCAATCCTAGATTACACGTGGGTTGTTTATCCATATTCCGCTTGTGGCATGTCATTGGACTTCAGGGACAAGTTTGGTTGGACAGCTCTTCATTGGGCTGCATACTATGGAAGGTATACTCTTCATATACACTGTTCTTCTGCAGATGTTTTATCATTCTTGAAGAACTCGTGCATCATCCTTGCATTCTGCAAGTGTTATCATTGAGAGCTTGCTGATTTCCTCTTGCTATCAGCTCTTTTTCCATTGTCCATCTAATTGTTTTCTGGTGCTTGAGTATGACAAATATTGCTAAACCTTCTCCCTTAGACATTGCACAAAACAATATCAACTAGAAATCTGTACATTGCAACTCCAATTACTGCAGGTCTTTTTTCTTGGGTCTAATTTTTTTACTTTAGCATGCTGGTATGCTATTCTGGAGATGATGTTTGTCAGATTGTCACCCCTTTAGACACTGAAATATCAAAATACTAGTTTGGTTTCTGAAGGTCAAACTTCTTTAAGTTCATGCAACCATTTAAAAGTAATATCAGCTTAACATGCTGTCTAGGGAATTAAACTGTCTTGATGAAGTTACAAACAACAAAAGTAATCAAATTTGGCAAAGACAAAAAATTAAATCTCATGACTTGGTTCACTGACTTCATTCCTGTCTTCAATTGAGTTTACTTTGGTGATTGGTTTGTGATTCTGTCAGTCTGTCCTCGGAGTTTTTTAGGCACAAAAATAATTAATCAATGGAGTCAGGGTATTAGTATTAAATTATTTACATTTCTGCTTGTGACTTAATCTCCGAATCAGACGTTACGACCCGGTTTCGGTGGTTGCACTATAGATGTGGCTAATACCGCATCAAAATGAACTTGTCATAACTTTCAAAATTGTGATATCTCGGTTCCAATTCGGACATAGAGCTTTATTGGCTAGTACAGCATCTGGTCATTCAATCATACCATTATTGCTAATTTTCAACGTGTAATTTACTCAGAGAGAAAATGGTGGCTGCTCTTCTATCTGCTGGAGCAAAGCCAAACTTGGTTTCAGATCCTACTCCTGAAAACCCTGATGGATGCACTCCAGCTGATATAGCCCACAAGCAAGGTTTTGAGGGCCTATCTGCTTATCTGTCAGAAAAGGCCTTAGTCCAGCAATTTGAAGATATGAAGAGTGCAGGAAATGTTGGTGGGTCCCTCGGAACTCCGACTGAGATGATTAGACCTGACAACATCAGTGAGGAGGAGATCTACCTAAAGGACACGCTGACGGCTTATCGCACAGCTGCTGATGCTGCAGCACGCATACACGTGGCTTTCAGGGAGCGATCACTGAAGCAAAGGACTAACGATGCTCAGATCGAAAATTCTGAGGCTCAAGCACGCTATATTGTGGCTGCGATGAAGATTCAGCACGCTTTTCGAAACTATGATACTCGTAAAAAGATGGCGGCTGCTGCTCATATACAACATAGATTTAGGGCATGGAAGCTGAGGAGGGAATTCCTTAACTTGCGAAGACAAGCTATAAAAATTCAGGTATGGCTACATTTCCATTCCCGTGCTCTTATGTGGGAAAAAATGATAAATATAGAATTATGGCTTCATTGACATAGTATGGTGATGTGGGGATGCTTTAAATTGTGCATTTGGTTTGATATATTCATTAGTGTACTAATCTGCCATATGTGGTGAGTGACAAATGAAGGGTTTAAAATTTCTTAACTTGAAAGAACTGACCTGCTTTTCTGTAAACCCAACCATTAGTCGAAGTCGAACAACCATTACTTAGGGGTCGCTTGGATTGGGCTATTTGTTATAGGGTACTGAAATCTGAAAAAAGAAGAAAAATAATATGGTGGTGAAGGATATATGAGGGATGGTGAAGGGAGGACGAAGGAATGGTGTGGGAATTATTACTCTCAGATAGGTAGTTATTAGTCTATCTTCATCTCTTCCCTTCTTCCATCTCTGCCAATACCTCTTATTTTCGTATTTACTATCCTCCATTGCCCCTCTAATTATTGCCAGTTGCAACCTACTCCAAGCGACCCCTTAACTAGGAATCAAATTACAGTGGTTTATTTATGGTGCCCATAAAAACTTGATTTTGCATAATCAACCGTGAAATAATTGTACAAATTGAACAGATTTTGACATAACTAGTTAACATAAACTATGAACATGAGTAAACATTACCGATCTATTTCTCCTCTGTTCAGTCGATATTTAGGGGCTTCCAAGTGCGGAGGCAATACCGAAAGATATGTTGGTCAGTTGGAGTGCTTGAGAAAGCAATACTACGCTGGCGGTTAAAGAGAAAAGGTTTTCGAGGGCTCAAGGTAGAAATTCAAGAACCCATTCAGGAACGGAGTCCAGAAAGCGATACAGAAGAAGATTTCTATCGAGCCAGTAGACAACAAGCTGAAGTGCGTGTGGAAAAAGCCGTCGTGAGAGTACAAGCAATGTTTCGTTCACGACAAGCACAACAAGAGTATAGAAGGATGAAATTAGCACATGCCCAAGCCCAGGTGAATTAACATTTTCTAGAATTTTTTTTTACCAAATTGTTCATTTTTATTGTTATTACTCCCTCTGCCCATGAATAAACTTGTGGTTTTACATAAAAAATGAAGGAAAATAGTAAGACGGATACAAATGCAAGCAAACCATAATGCCTGCAATAACATACAAAAAAAGAAGCTTATGCTTAGAATGTTTATTCATGGACATAGAGTCGTAGAGAATCTAAACATCTTGAACACCTTGGATAACTTTGTTCTTCTGCAGCATGAATACGATGAATCAATCAATCCATATGCCTACTTGAGCCATATGTGATATGCTCAGAGTTCAAATGCTGCTCACCAATATATTAGATGGGATACTTGAGCCAGATGTAATGTGTGCGATCGGGGCTTTTCTACTAATCGAGGAGAAGCTCCTCTTCTGCATTGTACATGTACTGTAAATGCATATTTATAAATGTAGGGTTCCTGCCACTATTGGGATGGTATGTTCTCAAGGAATGCTCTTAAGCACACAGTCGTCATGTTCCCAAACTGTAGATCTTTCCATTTCTTTTTCTTAGGTTACCAAGGAGAACATCTGTATAAAACTACAGGTTGTATACGCCTAGCTCAATCATGTAGCGTAAAAATGTATGCAACTATGCCGTAGTTGGTAAATGTCAAGTCTATAAATTAAATAGAACTTATTAGAACAGTATTTTGTTGTGTAAATTAGCTTAAAGTGCATATTTTGTTTTTGAGTAGCCCTACTTTTAACCAGTTATCTCCAGATGTTTCAAAAAAAATATTTGTAATATTTGTTGGCAATGGGCACTGAATTAGTACTTCACTATAAAAAGAATATTGGCAACAAGAGGACACTGGTTGCATAGAAGTCCTGTCTTCTGAATTCGTGATCTAGGAACGGAAGGACAGGAAAAGTCTCTAGCGCTGACGGTGGAGCACAAGGATTACTAAGGTTGTGGTCCCACAGACCAACTGAAAAAAGATTACTGTAGTTCTGACTTTCGAGTTGATTTTTTTTTAACAAATTTCTCCAGTTATTTGATAGAGTATTATTAGTCTGCCTTCCTAGAAACGAAAACCCAACTTCGTAAGTGAACGCTCATGAATCATGAAAACTTGGAGCCACAACTGCTTAGTAGTGCAGTACTTCTTCAATGGCAGATAGGACCAACATATTGTTTATAAAGTCTATAGATCAATATATTAAAAGCAAAGGTGTCCTTGATGAAGTCATGATATTAGAGCAAGAACATAAATAAAAAAACAAATGCATTTTCGAAAGAGCGGATATATAGAAGTGCCGTCAAAGTAGAACAAGATCTGATCATCAAGAGTTACATTGTAAAATCAACCTGCCAACAAAATGTTATAATCTCACAACAAAAATTAAAGAATCAAAATTCTCGATTCTATAAGTAAACATAACAAGGAAGCATGGAAGTCAATGGACAACCCCATGGGCAAAAGTGTACAAATGTTTTGAATTCCGAAATTCAGTCTAGATCTCAGTTGATATATTGAGAAACCCACTTAAATCCCTCACCGTATCCCATTTTTCGGACGATACTGCACATGAATATCTCAAGCGGGCGGACATTGGAATCCGCCAGACTCACCTTCCCCTTGCCAGTAGTGCAGTTGGAAAGCCCAAGATGATAGCTTAACTCCTCCTCTGATGCTGCATAAGGAATGTCAATCTTGTTCCCGAGTATAAGAAAGGGAACATTGGCCAAAGCTTCATCTGAAAGTAGGGCATCTAGCTCCTTTTTCGATTCAGCAAATCTCTCCTTATCGTAGGCATCCACTAAGTAGACAACAGCATCGACCTTTAAGAGAATAGAAATCAAGATAAGAAATTAGGATACCACAAAGGCCAAATAAATTAAATTTTTATTTGCGACTACACAAAAGACATACTCAAACAAGATCTCACAATAATTTTTGTGAGACTACACTCCATTTATAAACTAAATTATCCGTTAATACAACAATCAACTCCTACGGTGGCATGTCTCGCAATTTTCATTTTGAGACTGCAAGAAGTGACTAACTACAGAACATAAAATCAAAATGAAAGCACTTCAAGCTCCTCAAAAGGCCATAGAAGGGACGTGTAAACTTTTTAGAGCATTTCAGAATATCAACATAACTATCAACACAGGGACAATGCGACAACCTTTCAAAACTCGTCATAGCCTGTAGGGGCAGGATAGGTGGGATGATTGCATCAACGACCATTCAGTCGTGACTACTAGGTTTACTACATTAAGTTAACATATCATAAGCTCTACTACCCAGTTAGATGCTCCACAGCGACCATGCCACAGCCCTTAAAAACTCGTTGTAGGGGCAGGACGGGTGGGATGATTGCATCACCGACCATTCAATCGTAACTATTACTAAATTACCATATCGTAAGCTCTACTACCCAGTTGTATGCTCCACAACAGCCCACTCTTTCCACACACACCCAAAACGAAAGAGGCTTTTGTCAAGAGCCTCAAACTTAAAACTCCTTTTGTACTTTCATATGAAATTTTTATTGTTCGAGGTTAACAAACTCCCCTTGGCAAAAAAATGAACTTACATCATTAGATTCGTATCTATATATATATTATCATAAGAGTATGCACTTTATTAATAAGTAATCATATTGTTGCGAGGTGATGAAGATTAAACAAGTGCCTTGATATGTGCTAATGAAATTGTATAAGAAAGCAGAGGGAAACCACAACACCTAAAAGTATAGATCCTACAAGGTTGTTTCCTTCTTCCACCAAGCACTCTCGCATCCATGGAAATATGCATGCCCCTTATCATTTACATCGAACAAGCAGATACATTACGTATGCAACCAACCTCGACTCAATCCATGAAACCAAACACTGATCAAAATCAGTGACATCTTACAACCCAAAAAAGTGCGAATATTAGAGCAAATTCAAACAAAACTAACACACCAGCATACAATTATGATGAGTCTCCGCTACTTAAGCATCTAACTTACAAATCAAAACCGAAAGTACAAATTATTGTAAGAGTAGTGATGAGAAACCTTGGCATAATAATCTTTCCAAACACGACGAGCGATCTGATGACCACCCAAATCAAAAGCCTTGAACTTGATCATTCCAATGCTCAACTCCTCCGATGTCGGATGCTGTGTCGGCTGATGTTGAACTAATCTCTAAAATCACAAACAAACAAACAAACACGACATCCTTCAAATTAATCAATTCATCAAATCAACAATAAATTCGCCAATCGATAAATACCGAAACACCAATCAATCACAAAGCACAAATTAATCAGTGAATTCTGAAACCCCAATTATAAAACCAATCAATTGATCAAACCATCAAGTAAATAACGAAATCACGATCATCAATCAACGTTGAGTGAGTAATAAGTGAATCATGAAACCCTAATTCTCAAATCAATCAATCGATTGACCAAATAACCAATCAATAAATAGTGAATCACGACAAATCAATCAATCAATCGACATAGATTAGCAATCAAAATTCGAAACCCTAAAGTGACGACGATGACGAACCTCGTCTTTCAACATGTGAAGGAGAGTGGTTTTGCCGGCATTATCGAGGCCAAGGAACAAAATCTTAGCTTCTTTCTGCCATAATCCGAGAGATGCAAGAACTCCGTAAAACCAATCTAGCAGAAACATCTTTCAAAAATTGATTTTAGGGTTCGTGAAATTTGGGGAAGGAGTGGAATTTGTGATTGATTTGGGGGACAAAAGTAGGTGGAGAAAAGTAGGGACGAAAGGTAAGAGATCTACGAATTAATGAAGTAATTATTAATTAATTAATTAACTGTAACAGCAAATATGCATGCGTCGAGTTTTTATACCTAGTCAATATCAATGGGTAGGGTCTGGATAAGGTTTTATAGGATTCATATTCATATTATATACGGAGTATGTTGGATCTAGATTCGACTCACATTCGCAGGTCCAAATTTTCTAGATCTATCTCCATATCCATATCCACAGTGTAGAATCTGGGTCCCAAATGGATCCGATCTTTTTCAATTTTTTAATTTAATTTTTCATTTTTTAAATGCATAAAACGCATTAAATTATTACTAAGGATTATAGATATAAAATATGTAGACAATAAGCATGATAAAGTGACAAATTGCTATTTAAAATGTGATAAGCATGATATAAAATTGCTAAAGTGATAAGCATGATATAAAATTGCTGTCATCTTAAAGGTCTGTCTCACCAAAAAAAATTATCTTAAAGTATAGATCAAAACATAATTGAGCACAAAAC